>CM076584.1:333709798-333873874 GCA_034641835.2 Pinus albicaulis
CCTGGAAGGGAGCTACGACCCCCTGCTCTCATTTACCAGCCTCACCTGGAAGGGAGCTACAACCCCCTGACTGAAGGCTACAACCCTCAGCACCTCTATGGACCACGTTTCATCAATTTTCACACCGGATCCACAACTTTCCGTCGTATCACAATCCCGTGTGCCACTTTTCATCATATTTTCAGACTGGACCCACTCCACACATTTAAGCTCAATCATACATCAAATTGAAACTCATCGATAGATAGCAATAAACCATCAAAACAGCATCGTACATTTCATACCCCATACTTCAAGATACCCTAGTTTTCATACGTTTCCTTTCACCGATCCGCGTATATATGTGCCCTTCATGCATAAACCTCGCGAGATACCAACATACTTCTCGTAACTAGTTTTACATTCCATACGCGTTTCACCTAATTAATCCTGTATATATGCGCCACCGTTACAAACTTGTGTATATCTTCGCGGATATTATAGGACATCATACTTCTTCAGATCGATATTCCGCTCAGATTTTACCCTTCACTTGCATGCATGCATTTGATGTTCGCTCATTTCGCATCTAAACATTCCATAAACAGATCTAGCCAATACATATACATTTCAGATCTAGAGATCCCTCTTCATCATTTTCTTCATAGGTGCATCGTAGAATCAGTTCTATCATCAAGCTGTTATCCTTTCCATTCAGACATAATTCAGAGTGAAGTATTCATTCAAACCCAGACTCATGCACGCTTTGCACAATTAATTTCTTCTCCTTATATATATTTAGCCTTTGTCAATACCATGAGCCAAAACCACATCACTTCCGATGGTATTCATGGACGGGATCTCATAGACAATCCAGTGCTCAATACAATGGGTCAATACCATGGTAGTAACCCCTGGTTTTACACATTTAGAGCGCAATTGATCATACGCGACTTGGCACATACTTTTCCACGTGCATACGTGCCTTTTCCTTGACAAACCCGTGTATGCCTTGTAACACACCTTTTTCATCATTATTCTTGCACATACTGATATTTATTTCTTCTGCAACTTCTGTACTACTTGTAGAACATCATATTTAAATCATTAATAAAGTTATCAAGCATCAAGAACAACTTCATTAAGTAGGTTGCCATCATCTTCATCAAGTGGGTTGCCATCAAGGACAACACTCTGCATCATATTGCCAACAATCTCCCCCTTTGGACTTGATGGCAACCACGATGGTGTTTGATCACCACAACAGATAGATACATTAAGCATAATGATATTCTCCCCCTATTCAAACACCATGTCACTCTCCCCCTTTGACATCAAGAGAAAAGGGCGGATCAAAACCAACACAAGGTTGTTTTCTCCTCATGTAGATAGAAGAGCACTGTAGATCTGATGTGCACTGAAGTTACCATGCTCCCCCTAAGTTCATGTTGAGTCTTCAAACATATTCTACAAAGAAGTACATGACTCTATGACCTTTCCTATCACCAAGGACTCATACTTACATCAAATATCCAACTAAGTGGATTTACATAAGAGACTCAAGTACCCAACCAAGTGGGTTTACAAAATGAAAAAGTCCTTACATGACTGAATATTACAATTTTACATCATAGATCTCATCATGACCTTTTCATCAAATTACAAATATGACCTTTTATGACCACTACCAAGCAGACCTCAAAAGAGATCATGTTTCAGAACCATCATAGTGCCAACAATGCATTATACTCAGTAAGTCTAATGCTCCCCCTGAAAAATGTACATCCAAGCATCTTTTCCATATGACCAAGGCTCCTCCTTAGCTTGTGCATCCTGAACACTTTCAACAGCAAGTCATCAACAAAAATCTCTGCATGATCTGTCCTTATCTCTGAATCATAAGACTTCTATCTCATCCATGTGTGAAAGCAAGGAATACTCTTCAAAAAAAATCAAATAGGGCTCATTCATATTATCATCATAAGAAACCATGTATCATTTCATCATCATTTAGAACTGAATAATAAGTAGATACAGTGACAATAATACAATCATTAATAGTCATACTGATGCTCTCCCTGAACCTGTGCTCCTGATCTTCAACTGTCATACAATTTTTCTTGTCATAATTGCATACGCGACTGTCTCCACTGTAACTCGTGTGTATATGCGGATTTAGTTCACTGAACCCGCGTATGGTAAGTAAAACATTGAAAACTTCACATTCCTTCATCTCCCCATGAAGTTGTACCACCTGTACCTGTCTTCTTCACATCAGATTCTCTATCAGAAATAAATACAACTAGAATAATGAGAATCATCATACATTGCTCCCCCTGTGATGATACATTACTAATCTCTATAATGTATCTCACATCATTCATGCAGTCATTATGAAAAATAAGCTTTAGAAGCGGATGACTGCAGTAGGGTCAATATTCCCTACGTTTCTGACTGGTCTTCCTTCCTTTTCCAGCTTTGCTTGAAGTTTCTTATTGTGTGCTGGTAATTGTTCAATTTCTCAGATCTTTTCATCCTGCATTCTTTTTCTACATGTCCATACTTGTTACAGGCATAACATCTTACATGACCAGAAAAGTAAGCATATGGATCATAATGTGTTTTACTATACTTTCTTCTATTGCAATCAGCTGCTTTATGACCATACTTGTTGCATGAAAAAAAATATCCCTTAAAGAACCTAGAGTACCTTTCTGTATAAAATCTGTTTGTTTGTGACTGAAACAATCTGCTTCTGCAATTTGCTGCAACATGCCCATAATTATGACATTTAAAGCATTCAACATCATTGATGCTTCTATAGTTAGGAGGAAATGATTTCTTTTGAGAGTTCATGATTTTTGGTTGATCTTTTGTTTCTTTCAATACTTCAGGCTTTGCATTGATATCCTTTGAATCTTTAGCACTTCCTTGCGAACTAGATTCTCCTTTGACCGTTTCATGAAAACCCAGACCAAGTTTAATAGAAGGAGACCTTTGACTACTAAGAATATTGTCCAGAATCTTAGTACTATCTTGAAACCTCAAGAGTTTATCCTTTTCTTCTAATTTACCTTTGAGAATGTTTACCTCAACCTCCAATTTTTGGCACTGATTCTTCATATTTTATTCAACCCTTCTTCCTTCTTCTACTTGATCATTCAAATTTAAGATCTCTTCTTTCAACCCATTTTCTTGCTCTTCAAAGATTTGTAAAAGTTCTTCATTCTTCTTATTTGATTTTTCCAGATCTGTTTTGAGCGAGATGATTTCTGCTTCACGTCCTTCCTTTTCAAATGATTTTAGAAGTTCTTCATTCTTCTTATTTGATGCTTCAAGGTCTGCTTTGAGAGAGATGATTTCTGCTTCAAGTCCTTCACTATGATTGGTTACTTTATCCTGCAGTCTTTGATACATTTCTATCTGTCCCTTCATTGTTTCTATTTGTTCATTCAATCTAGAGATCACATCCTTGAGGATAGATTCCCTCTTTTTAAATTGATCCCAAAAATTACTTTCATCATTGATCTTGAGATTTGCTTCTAGACTTATACTGTTACTTTCACTATCGTCATCATTGCATGCACAAGTGAGTGGATTACAAGAACAACAATCAACAACTATTTCCCTTTCTTCATTTTCTGCTGCACATGTTTTCTGAAATATCTTCTTCCCTTGATTAGCCTTCTTCTTTCGCTTCTTTGCCATGATCACTAACAGATCTTGGTCAGAATCTTCTTCATCTTCACTTGATATTTCATTATTATCTTCATTTGCATAATAACTCTTTCCCTTTACAAATTGTTTCCCTTTATAAGGACATTTAGCAGCATAATGACCAACTCTTCCACTTTCAAAACATTTGAAAGGAAGCTTACCTCTAAACCGTCCTGTGCCAAGTTGAAGTTTCTTCACAAAATTTACCTCATCTTCTTCTGAAATATATCCTGATCCTTTTGCTTCTTGTACTTCTTTCCCTTTTGTAGAAGCTCTAAAGACAACTTCTTTGACTTCAGATGGTCCTCCTCTTCTCATTTCATATGCAGTTAGTATGCCATGAAGTTGCACCACAGTAAGATTTTGAAGATCCTGTTTTTCTTCAAGAGCATAAAATTTTGACTCAAATTTTGAAGTCAAAGATCTTAAGACTTTTTCCACCAGAGTAGTATCAGTTATGGTTTCACCCAAACTTCTCATACGATTAAAAATATCATCTAGACGTAAAAAGAAACTGGCAATACTCTCATCACTATGCATCCTTAAATTTTCATATTCAATTCTGAGAGTTTGGAGTTTTGCACTTTTTACCTTTGTATCTCCTTCATAGCTTAGGATGATTTTGTCCCATATTTCTTTTGCTGAATTTAGCTGCATCACTTTAGCAAATTCTGGTTCAGACATGCTTCCTAATAAAACATTGACTGCTTTGGCATTGATTTCATATTTCTTCCTTTCTGCTGCATCATTAGGAATACTTGCTGGATACTGATAACCTTCTTCCACGATTGCCCATACTTCTGCACCAAGAATTTGCAGATATGCTTTCGTGCATATCTTCCGGAATAACAGATTACTTCCATTGAATAGAGGTGGCCTTATAGACATTGCCCCTTCATGACTTTCCATTGTGACGGATCTCCTTCAAGCAATCAAGCTTCTACAGAAGGACCTGCTCTGATACCAATTGTTGGGAAAAATACTGAGAGGGGGGGGTGAATCAGTATTTAGGGCATACTCAAAACTTTTTACTTTTTCTTTCTCTAAAACACATACGCTACTTTTCTGAAGCCAACTAGCGTATACACGTGGATATCCTTCATGAAAATCGCGTATACACAGAGATCTTGTTATGCAATTAAATCTTTACTTAGATCTATGCAACCTTTATTCTTCTGAAGTTTAGTTAACAGTAAACATGTGCAGTAATAACAGAATAAACCATCACACATAAGCATCACATATGAACACCAGGATTTTAGGTGGAAACCCAAGTCGGGAGAAAACCACCGCTGCCATTGTCTCAGTCTTCAATATTTTATTATAAAGAAAACATCTTACAACTATGTACTGGCACAGACTCATACCAGTACGCAGGCACCCACCTGCAGAAGGCTACAACCTTCTCTCGTTTACCAGCCTCTCCTAGAATGGAGCTACGACCCCCTGCTCTCGTTTACCAACCTCACCTGGAAGGGAGCTACGACCCCCTGCTCTCGTTTACTAGCCTCACCTGGAAGGGAGCTACAACCCCCTGACTGAAGGTTACAACCCTCAGCACCACCATGGACCACGTTTCATCAATTTTCACACTGGATCCAATAGCTTCAATAGATCACAACTTGCAGGCCACTTTTCATCATATTTTCAGATTGGACCCACTCCACACATTTAAGCTCAATCATACATCAAATTGAAACTCATTGACAGATAGCAATAAACCATCAGAACAGATCAGAAATTTCATACCCCATACTTCAGCAAACCCTAGTTTGCATACGCGATTTCCTTTCACTGATCCAGCATATATACACGCCTTCATGCATATAAACCCGCGTATACCTCTGAACATACTTCAGAACTAGTTTTACATTCCATACGCACTTTCGCTGAATTAATCCCACGTATATACGCGCTTTCACTGTAACAAACTTGCGTATATATCTTCAGATATTATAGGATAGCATACTTCTTCAGATCAGATATTCAGTTCAGATTTTACCCTTCACTTCAGACAGATGTTCGCCTCATCTCAGATCTAAACATTCCATAAACAGATCTAGAAGATACAAATACATTTCAGATCTAGATTCCCTTCTTCATCATTTTCTTCATAAGTGCATCACAGATTAAGATCTATCATCAAACTGTTACCCTTTCCATTCAGACATACTTCAGAGTGAAGTATTCATTCAAACTCAGACTCATGCACACTCTATTGCACAATGAATTTCTTCTCCTTATATAGGTTTACCCTTTTTCAATACCATGAGCCAAAACCACATCACTTCCGATGGTATTCCTGGACGGGATCAAATAGACAACCCAACGCTCAATACAATGGGTCAATACCATGGTAGTAACCCCTGGTTTTACACATTTAGAGTGCAATTGATCATACGCGACTTGGCACGTACGTTTCCGCATGCATACGCACCTTCTCCTTGACAAACCCGCGTATGCCTTGTAACACACTTTTTTTCATCATTATTCTTGCACATACTGATATTTATTTCTTCTGCAACTTCTATACTACTTGTAGAACATCAGATTTACATCATTAATAAACTTATCAAGCATCAAGAACAACTTCATTAAGTAGGTTGCCATCATCTTCATCAAGTGGGTTGCCATCAAGGACAACACTCTGCATCATATTGCCAACAATCAGAGAGAGATGGTCACCAAAGCAACCACCTCTCCCCCATAACCATCCTTACCCTCAAGACCAACTTTGCGCCTTATGCGACAAATGTGATCATTTAATCACGCAATGTCCATCTCTAGAGTTGTTTCAAAGATGGTACCTAGTTAACCTGGTGTACTTCAGAGGGCTATGACCCAATCAATATCCTTGAAAAATACACTAGGATAACCACCATCTTCACCATTTTCCTTACATTCCTTGATTTCTTTTAGCATTACAGTCGCTATACTTGACCATAACCAATCTTGCCGATTTAGACAAATCGGATTCAGAGTTTGTAAAAAGTTCCACAACCTAAGAGAATGAAGCAACTAGGTCCATTCTCTGCATATGTGAATGGAGGCATCCTCCAAAAGGATAAATTCCTACCACCAAACCCCCCAAACCCCCCACACGCCCAACCCTAGCCTGCATATTGTGTGACGAATGTGACCATTTAATCACTCAGTGCCCAAATTTATTATCATTTCGAAATGGTACACAATCACTCCTGTGGTCCAAAGGGATTGGAAAACAATGGAGCATCAGTATTGTCTTATATGCCATGATAGCCACCACGCTCAACATTGCCCCTATTTCCCCCGATTTTGACTTATGATAGACATCATGTGCTCGTTCGTCACCAATAATCTGGATATAGTCAGTTTCAAGTTATCACAATATAGGAAGCCAATAACAATGAGGCCTACCCCCCGTTGTCACTAGCCACCTAAAACCATGAAGAAAGCCCCTCGCCCCAACGAGGTAAGAATAAAATCAAACATATCATGTGCCTTATGTGTTAAAAATGACCACATCGTTAATCAATGTTGGGAGCTTAAAAAATTCACTGACAGTCTTCGCATGGTCACACCCATACCTTACATTTATCTCTCTAATCAAGAGATGATCACACATTTTTATTGCTGAATTTGCTCGTAATTTCACCACACGATGAATTTCCATTACTTTCCAAAGTTAAGAGTGACTAGAGAAGCGTTAGAATAAAAAATCCCACATGAGCCAAATCACACAAGGTCTAAGAATAGGAGACACCAAAAGAAAATAAATACACATTCTCATAACCACCTCCCATCATCACCCTCTAATATGATGAGTAGTACTGGATCCCATACAATATACTCAGTGAGTACATTTACTCCATGGAACATTTTCATGAGCCATGATCATGATACAAAGAAATTCCCTATGTTGCGAACATTTCAGCACCTCTGCATCCATCAAAATATTCACATAAAAGAAGATAGTTATACCCTTTGTACACCACCAAGAGATCACGAATCTATTCTCACTAAAAAAAATCATCCTTCACGGAAATTCTTCGCCATGTAATGTCGATGACACACAACACCATATATGATTCATATCATCATGCATAGGAACCATGACTCGTGTTGTCTTCTCTTAATTCCTTCATTTCGAGACCATTGCAACTACCACAATGGTATTAGTGTACCTTCGACGGTGCAAACCCAGCTCGCCTGCACCCTTTTAACCTCATTAGGTTCCATGAAATCAACCACAGAATCATATTCATGTCTGTCAACCGGCACTGTTAGGTCCAAACCAATTCCTCACGGACTCGCACAAAACAATTCCCCCTTAGAAATCTTGTTTCACTCTGATGAGGATATATTAGAGGCCATGATAGAACCAGATTGTCTGTGGGACGCAATGCATCACTGCTCATTTTTTCTTCTAGAAAAAGTGTTCGTGCCTAGTTGCACAAAAACACAGGATATTTATGCCATTGAATCCAAAGACTTCCTTCCATCAGGAAAGGTATATTAGTTCAAGAACCCTATCTCGACGCCCGATGCATTTAAGGAAGGAAATATGTCAAATATTTCGCCAACCATTAAGGTGAATATCTTGAAAAAACCAGGAAAAACCGAAGAAATCTCGTTGGGACCAACATGCTCCCTAGATGAAGTAGCCGTGTATGCAAACCTATTACAAGAGTTTAGGGATATCTTCGCTTGGGATTATTTGGAAATTATAGGGTTAAGCCCCACTATCATGGAGCATCACATTGACACTTGGCCTGACATATCACTCGTCTGCCAAAAGCAGCTTCAATTACACCCATCCAAAGCAGAAGCGATCAAACAAGAGATAGACAAGATTCACAAAGTTGGATTCATCTACCCAATCGCTTACACATCTTGGGTTTCTAACACTGTACCCGTCATGAAAAAATAGGGTACCATTAGAGTTTTCATCGATTTTCAAGATTTAAACAAAGCTTGTCCCAAAGACAACTACCCCACTCCTTTCATCGACTAAGTAATTGATGCTTGCATAGGTCATGAGGCCTTGTCCTTCATGGATGGATTTTCAGGGTACAATCAAATTCATATATGTCATACGAATTGGTATAAGACCACATTCACCACCCCTTGGGGCACATTTTCATATCAGGTTATGCCATTTGGTCTTAAAAATGCTGGAGCCACCTTTTAGTGGGCCATGAACTATAACTTCCATGGCCTGGCTCATCTTATCTTAGCCTACTTGCATGACCTCACAGTATGATCCAAGAAAAAATATGACCACGTGGACGATTTAGGTTTGGTATTTCAACGATGCTAACACTAAAACATACACTTGAACCCCCTCAAGTGTGTCTTCTGCGTTAATGTAGGAATATTGTTAGGATTCATAGGATCCAAACAAGGAATCAGAGTTGACCCCCTCAAGGTCCAGGAAATAAAATAAGTACTACCACCCAAAATGCTAAAGAAACTTCAAAGCGTGCAGGGAAAAGCCAACTTCTTACGGTGCTTTAACCCCAACTATGCCACTTGCGTGCAGAGTTTTCCGTGCCTCCTCCGTCAGGACATCTCGTTCAAGTGGGATGATCAGGCTCAAAAGTCATTTGAGACATTGAAAGACACCTTGTCTTCAACTCCCTTGATCAACCCACCCAATTATGAAAAATAATCTACATTATATATATCTGCATTAGATATAGCCATAGTTGGGGAGTTAGTCCAAGACAGACCCGACAAAAAAGAGCACGCAATTTATTACATCGGCAAGAACCTAACTAACCCCTGCTTTAAGGTATGAGCCAGAAGAAAAAACTGCCCTAGCCCTAGTACATGCAGTACAAAATCTTCGACATTAAATCATCCTAAGGGCTACAACAGTCATAGAAACTATCAACCCCATGCGATATTTTCCAACCCACCGTATGATTAACCATAAGTACACCTAATGGATAGTTATACTACATGAATTCAACCTACATTTCAGCTCCCCCAAGAGCAAGAAGGCACTAATCCTAGCCAAATTCATCAATGATCTCTCAAGTGCGACCCAAGGATCCCCAGTTAATGACTCACTACCCGATGAACATGTATTCTTAGTGACGACCAAGGACCCTTGGTATGATGACATCCTTCTATTTCTGCGAACCCAAAATTTCAAACCTCAGATCACCCATGACGATCGAAGGTTCATACGCCATCAAGCCCCCCGATACCTTCTCATGGGGGACATAATTTATCGAAGAGTGTTGACACTGTTTCATGTCAATGCCTCACACACGACCAAGCTGAGCAGGCCCTAAATGACTGCCATAATGGGGCTTGTAGCATCCATCTATCAGGGATAGCCACTTCCCAAAAATTCTTGTGTGCTGGTTATTTTTGGCCCACCCTATTCCACGATTGCATACAAGAAGTCGAAAGGTGCGAACGATGGCAACGCTTCACTCACAAGGAAAGAGCACCTCCTGCTCCCCTACACCCAGTCATTGTAGCATGCCCCTTTTTCAAGTGGGGCATCGACTTTATGATTTGCAACCCTACGTCGTCTTGAAACCAAAAATAAATTATAGTAGTCATCGAATATTTCACCAAATGGGTAGAATCCATGCCCACATATGATAAGACCGTAAAAATCGAAACTCGATTACTCTTCAACCATGTCCTTGCAAAGTTTGGTGTGCCTAAGGATTTAGTCTCGAACCATGTGTTGAGTCCCGAATTTGTCTCTTTTCCATACACTTTTCCATATCTCTTTCACTCACCTAAACCTCCAAAATTGTCAATATCATGTGCAAAAGGGTATCTAACATGGTTTTTAATTATGTTTGTGTGTTTTCTATTTGATTTAGATTTTGTTCATACAGCTGCGCAAACTTGTCACTTTCCGCAGCCGCTGCAACTTTCCGCAGCTATTTTGTGGAAATCAATGTTACAGGTGTCAACGAAGGAAACGAGCCACATGGGCAGGCTAGGAATGACAAGGACATGGTTCGTGTCCTATTGGTTCAATGAAATTCGTCAAGGAAAGCCGCGGTCAAAGCCATCCACGTGGAAGTCAACTGTGGAGTTCTATGTCGGCTGGACTCTGTTTTGTGGCATAGAAACATTCATACGGCCGTTTCCCAAGCTTGTGGAAGTTAATTGACATCTGTGCAAAGTTCTGGAGTTGAATTTAAGCGCCCACCTTCCATAGATCCGTTTCCCAAACATGGTCATACTCCTAAATCCGTGGCCTTCGTGGTCTACGTGTTGGCTGCTATCATAAACTTCAGGAAACAGTTACATTTTATTGCTTTATAAAGAGCGTTTGCATACGCACGTAGAGTTAGTGAATGTGAGTTGATAGTTGTTAATTGTTAAGTTGATGTGCGTACTCTATTATGTGGTGATTACGCTGCCTTGAGCCGTAATACCACCAGCCTGTAATGACTTTCTTTTTAATGTGAAAAACTCTGTTTCATAACTTAATTCGTGTTTGAAGATCATACCGGAGCTGCGTAGAGGGCCCCTGCTCAGCCGAGGTTCTGTGTATTAATGTATATATTTTTCATTTCATTTCTTTAAGTAATCATTGTATCATAACCCATTACATGTTCATATTTCATAGTTGTTTTATTTATGTTCATACATTTCTGTAATTTCCATTACATTCCTGTCTTTTATGTTTTTATGATTGTTAAAATACTGATCAGTTTTCTTGTGCAGGTTTTAGGTAGACACCCTGGGGCATTTTCATAGTATTTTCGCTAATGATATGAAACTGATATTATTCTGCTGCTAGTTTTCTTTCACAGTCTTTGTTTAACTTCAGTTTTGTTTTGTGCATTTTAGTTTTGTTTATCTGATTCAATAGTTAAAATTAGACATATTAAGCTACTCATAGTGTCTTCAGCTACCTCCGAAAGCCACAGCTGGACTGATGGTGAGGGGCTGCAAGATGAGATGTGTAGTTTAGTATTAGTTTCCTTTCTGCAAAATTAGATATATTAAGCTGCTCATAGCGTCTTCAGTTTCCTCCGAAAGCCACAGCTGGACTGATGGTGAGGGGCTGCATGATAAAGTGTGTAGTTTAGTATTAGTTTCTTTTCCGCAAACTTAAATATATTGAATCATGTATGACATCTTCAATTGCCTCCGAAAGCCACAGCTGGACTGATGGCGAGGGATTGAATCATGTGTGTATGGTTTAGTATTAGTTTACTTTCTGCAAATTAAATATCAGTTACACAAGTTGTTTATGATTACTTCCACAAGTCATAGCTGGTCTAATGATGAAGGGTCAGAAAATGAATCGATGTAATCTGGTTTAGATTTCTTTCATTGCAACTTTGAATTTCCATAAGCGTAGTTTCTTTTGTGTTCAGTTGGCAGCAAGAATAGTTTAGTTTTCATATTCACTAGTTTCTTGTTTTGATTCATTAGATTAACAGCACTTTCCATTTCAGCAGTTTACTTTCTTTTGTCATCGTAATTCCAATTTGCTTTTGAAGTTTCGAGATTGGAAAATCATTATAGGGGAATATCATTTCCTTGAACAATTATAACCAAGCTTGTTTCTCACTTTAGAATTTCCATTTCACCTTAGAAAGACCATAAAACGACAAAAAGATAAGAAATAGGTTATCTTGCACATATAGTGCGCCGCACTTCATCAGCTTACGATTCCCGGATTGACAATTAAATGCAGCAATTTAGGACACACTAAATTGACCAAACATTTTGGCGCCGTTGCCGGGGAAGTGTAACTAGGTAGCCAATTTCTTAAAAAAAAAAAACCATAAAATCATAAAAGAAGGGAAACTTGATAACTTCTTGAAGTATGCTCTCCTCTTGCACCTAGTGTGATCTGGAGGATCATAAAAGAGAGTTATTGGTTTAGTAATTTCTTAAGTATGCTCTCTTCTTGCACCTAGTGTGATCTGGAAGATCAGAAAGAGAATTATTAGCCCAACTTTTGTTAAAAAAACTAAAAAAAATGACATGCATAGAGCAAGAGATTCTAGGGGAAGGTTTATAGCTAAAGCCAAGAGTTCGATTTTTACAACTCCATCTTCTTCAAGGCATAGACCAGATTCACCATCATCTACCCCTAGCCTTAAGATTTTTGGAAGCCAAAGAACAACTGAATTAGAGGATTCTCCTACACCACCTATTAAAGCCTACTTTGAAAACAAAGAAACTTTCTCTCATCCTTCCTTGATAGAAGAACTAGAGGACTATAAGGACTCTAAAGAAGCTATCATGGCAGAGGAAGTAATAAATAGAGGTGGAGATAGAGGAGGAGGAGATAATGAAGATGACAATGGTGAAGGAAATAATGGTAGAAATAGGGACGATTTTCTTGGATTCCCTATAGTTGATGAGGAAACTCATGCAACAATGAAAAATATTTCACCATCTGTTCTCCCTAACTTTTATGGATTACGAAGTGAGGATCCTGAAACATTTCTGTTTGAGTTTGAAGTTGTGTGTCGAACTTATGACTATATGGAAGATTCTCAAAAACTCAAACTGTTTCCTTCAACATTGAAGGGATCTGCTTTGAAATGGTTCATGGGATTAGCCACTCAATCTATCAAGACTTGGAATGATATGAAACAAACATTTTTGGATAGATACTTGGATTATTGTATGCCCACCAATCACAAGGATGAGGCATTCAAAATGATGCAAAAAGAAGATGAAAATTTGGAAGACTTAATTGAAAGATTTCAATACAACTTGAAAAGAGCAAAGATGAGCAACTTAGATAATGAAACCTTGAAAGCCCTCCTATTAAAAGCCATTAGAGATGAATGGATAAAAATTTTAAACATGATGGGTAAAGGAGACATTTCTCAACTCCCATTTCATGATATAACAGAACTATGTATCCAATTCTCAAGGGGAAGATCTAAAACTGGAAAAGGGCCTAGGGATTCTTCTCTTATTAGGGCTAACAAATCTGCAACTGGATCAGTAAGTAGGACAAAGATTGGTAATATGCTTGATGAGTTTAAAACTGATATCTTAGGGGTCTTAGTGAACAACTAGACACCCTTAAAATCCAAAACAAGCAGAAAGCAGAAACAGATGCTTTAGCCATCTTTTGTCCGAAATGTAGAAAGAAACATGCTTTAAGGGAATGTCCCTTGGATGCAAAAGTTGTAGAAACATGTATGATTTGCTCAGAAAATCATGAAATCAAGGATTGTCCTTTAATCCCTGGACTCAAAGTTGTTTTTCAAGAAGATCCAAATTCAATAGAATCTCTCTGTTTTGTCGCAAGGAGACCTTGGCAGGGACAAAAATCTCAAGGGTTTAATAACCCTATGAATCTTCAAACCCCACCAAATTGGACTCCTTGGCAACAACCTTGGCCCCAACATCAAAACTCATATCAGCCATGGGTACAAGGAATGCAAAATCCTTATGGGAGATTTGCTCACTTTTATCAATATCCTCCATCTTTTCAAAACCAACAAGCTCCACAATTTCCAAGCCAAAATCCACAACAACTTTCATTGCCATTTCCACAACATCAACCTTCTCAACAAAATACAAATCCTCAACTCATGCTCCCATACCAACAGAAGACAAATCAACTTCCAGCTCAGCCATTACCAAATCCTAACAATAAGAATCCTCAAACTACTTATATGGTAGAAGGACAACAATTTCCTACCTATATGATTGTTCCTCTCAACGATGTACAACTCAGATCTGGTAGAGTTTTAGAAAAACCTTCTATAGACATTCAAGAGCAAGATACCACTGAGGAGGACTCTCTTCAAGTCGATAAGGGTTCTGAGGAAGAATCTCTTCAAAATTCAAAAATTCAAAAAGAAAAAGAAAAGCTAGCATCCACAACTCCTATAGTTGAGCAACCTGTATCTTCATCTACACCTCCTTCTCCGGAAAGACTACAAATTGATAAGGGGGTGGAAAAACAAATTTTGTTGCCTAACTATGACTTTCTAGATGAATTGAAGAATGTTTGTATCAAGATTCCATTGCTACAAGCCATTCGAGAAATTCCTATTCTAGAAAAAACCATAAAGGAGTTGAGTTTCAAAAGACCAGGAAGAAAGATAAAAGACACAAGAAGAATCCACCTGGTAGGAAAGATTGCAGACATTATGATGGGAAAAATTGCCATGCAGAAGTATGTAGATCCTGGAAGTCCAATTGTCAAGACACATATAAATGGAATAGAAATTCCAAACACATTGATTGACTTAGGGGCTGCTATCAACATTATGAGTAGACAGACTATGGAACAGTTAAAACTTCCTAACCTTCTTTTACACCTACTTTATTGCAACTTGCAGATCGATCGGTTATTAAACCAGATGGTGTATTAGAAGATATTTCAGTCTCCTTAGATTCTTGGGAATATCCAGTAGACTTTCTGATTTTGACTCCCAAAAGCAATCTAGGAGGACATCCAATTATCTTAGGAAGACCTTGGCTGGCCACAGCTGATGCTTTTATTAGTTGTAGATCTGGAGACATGTACATTTCTAATGGTAATTCGAAAAAGAAATTCAATTTGTATCCTCCCGCAAGAGCAATTACAGAAATAGGAGACAATGAATGGGTCAATGATGAGAACACTATACAACCTGTCTTTACCATTTCTGAGATTAGTGAGGATAGTCAAATTCTGAACACATTAGAAAATTTTGAAGTAACTTCAGAATATGACCCCACACAATTTCAGTTGGAGTCTGACATAGAATATTTATCATCAAGACAAATGTCTCTTTACTCTATGGAAGAATTTGTAATTCTGTTTTTGAGATTTTTCCAGAAAAGACATTGAATATCAACAAACATCTGGAGAAGTCACAACAAGAAGAACTAACCAGAATCTTGCAAAAACATTCTACTGCATTTGCATGGGAGTATACTGACATGAAGGGTATTGATCCTAAGACTTGCATCCATCATATCTATATTGAGGAAAACAATAGACCAATCAGACAACCTCAAAGAAGGATGAATCCAAATCTTAGGGAGATAGTGAAGGAAGAGCTCCAAAAACTTCTCAATGTAAACTTCATTTATCCAATTTCAGATAGCCGATGGGTTTCTCCTTTGGTTATAGTACCTAAAAAGAATGGTAAATGGAGAGTATGCAATGATTACAGGGAATTGAACAAAGCAACTTTGAAGGATCACTTTCCTTTGCCTTTTATTGATCAGGTATTAGATACATTAGCAGGTAAAAAGTACTTTTCATTTTTGGATGGTTTTAGTGGTTATAATCAAATTCAGGTAGCACCTGAAGATCAAGATAAGACCACATTTACTTGTCCATGGGGAACTTTTGCCTACCGAGTGCTTCCTTTTGGGTTATGTAATGCACCAGCAACATTCCAAAGAGCAGTACTAGGAATTTTTTTCGATCTAATCCATGATTGTGTAGAGGTTTATATGGATGATTTTACAGTTTATGGTAATACATTTGAAGAGGCATTAGAAAATTTGGAAAAAGTTCTCATAAGATGTAAAGAAACAAACCTTTCATTAAGCCATGAAAAATGCTTTATGATGTTTATTGAAGGGATTGTTTTAGGACATCATATTTCAGGAGATGGAATTAAAGTTGATAGATCAAAAGTTGAAGTCATCTCCAAGTTGCCTATTCCAAATTGTCAAAGAGATGTTAGAAGTTTTCTAGGATTTACTAGTTACTATAGAAGATTTATAGAGAACTTCACTAAAATAGCATCTCCACTCTTCAAGTTGCTTACAAAAGACTGTGAATTTAAATGGGATCCTGATTGTCAATCCGCTTTTGAAACTTTGAAAACAAGAATATCTCAAGCACCTATCTTGAGAGGACCAAATTGGAAACTTCCTTTCCATATTTCTACAGATGCTTCAGATACAGCTCTTGGAGCTGTGTTGGGTCAAAAAGATTTAATTCCTTATGCCATTTATTACACCAGCAAAAATTTGACTCCCACAGAGTTGAACTATACTGTGACTGAAAAAGAGTTCTTAGCTGTTGTTCATGCAATTAATAAGTTTAGACATTACATAACAGGCTATGAAACTTTTATTCATAATGACCATTCTGCAATTAGATATTTAATGAACAAACCTGTTACTAATGGCAGAGTGACAAGATGGCTTTTACTTTTGCAAGAATTCAATATTACCGTGTTGGATAGACCAGGAAAACAGAATACAGTAGCTGATTTCTTGTCTAGAATTCAAAATACTAAAGAAGATTCTCCTGTAGAAGATAAGTTTCCTGATGAATATTTGTTTGCAATAACTATTAAGACCCCTTGGTATGCAGATATTGCTAACTATTTGGTTACAGGGAAACTACCTTCACATTTATTTCCAAGAGAAAAACAAAAGATTATTCAGGAGAGTTCAAAATATTCATGGATTTCTAACGAATTGTTTAAAACAGGGCCAGATCTTGTGATCAGAAGATGTGTCAGGGAAGATGAAATGCCCGATATTCTTAAGGCATGTCATGATGAACCATGCGGCGGACACTTTGCGGACAAAAGGACGGCCTATAAAATCCTTTCCTTGGGATATTATTGGCCTTCTCTCTTCAAAGATGCAAAACAATATGTCAAAAGGTGTGATAGCTGCTAAAGAGTAGGGAAACCTACCCTTTCAAATGAAATGCCATTGCAAACACAGGTACTCATTGAACCCTTTGAAAAATGGGCTTTAGATTTCATTGGACCCATTAATCCACCATCTAAGCAAAAGAAGTATATATTGGTTTGCACTGATTATGTTACTAAATGGGTAGAAGCTAAAGCATTAGTATCTGCTACTGAAAATTCAATTGTTCATTTTCTTTATGAGGATATTTTTACTCGCTTTGGTGTTCCAAGAGAAATTGTAACAGATCAGGGGAGCCAATTCACATCAAATTTGGTGGAGAAGTTGATGGAAGAATACAAAATCAAGCACAGAAAATCTACTCCTTACCATCCACAAGCAAATGGTCAAGTGGAGTCCACAAACAAAGTTCTTGAAAGTCTCATCACCAAAACTGTTCATCTACATAGAAGAGATTGGGCAGAAAGGCTTCCAGAAGCCTTGTGGGCCTACAGAACTACATGGAGGAATACAACAGGACATTCTCCCTATGAACTTGTTTATGGGAAAGAAGCCTTGTTCCCCATTGAGTTCCAAGTCAAGACCTTCAAGATAGCAGTTCAGTTGGGAATGGACTTATCAGAAGCCCAAAAGCATAGAATGGAGCAATTGAATGAGCTAGATGAGATCAGACAAGAAGCAATCCTAAAAACTGATCTAGTTCAATATCAAAGAACTAAGTGGCATGACAAATATATCAAAGAGAAGAAGTTTCAAGAAGGAGATTGGGCATTGTTGTTTGACTCCAAGTTTAAAGACTTTCAAGGAAAATTTCAGACTCATTGGCTTGGGCCATATGAGATTGACAAGGTCTTTAACAATGGAGCTGTAAGAATCAAGACCATTGATGAGTTTCAAACTCCTCTTTTAGTGAATGGCCATAGATTGAAAGTTTATCATAAGCCACTCTCTAAAGAGGATTTTTTCAAGTTGTTTCAAGAAAGTTCTGCAATCAGGCTGGTACAGAAGAATCCTTCTTCTCTACCAAGCTAGTTTTTGCTTTTCAAGTTAAAAAAAAAAAAATAATAAATAAAAAAAAAAGAGAAAAAAAAAAAATAAAAAAAAAAAAGAGAAGAAAAAAAAAATGGTATAAGCCTGAAAACCAATCATTGATTGGCAGTCTTATACAGAAAATATGGGGTGAAAATCAGGGACACCTGACACTCTATATTTTCCAAAAAAAAAATTCTGTCTTTTATTTCATTTTATCTCACCACCCACTCCATTTCATTTCACTTCATTTCATTTCATTTCACTTCATTCCACTTCATCTCATCCATTCCATCAATAAAATATTTTTATGACCATTTCCATCTGGTCATTTGTCATTTGTTCATTTCTATTTCAGCCAAGTAATAACTGTGTCAGTTTCCGCAGCTGACATCTGTTTCCGCAGCTGACTCCAGTTTCCGCAGCCAGAAGCAGATTCCGCAGCTGCTACTACTCTGTTTTCAAAAAGAATGTACAGCTAGTTGTTGTTTTCATAAAATCATGAAATAAAATGCAGGAGAGGATCAATGGGACATTCAAGACACTAATGAAGATCAATCAGTTGAAGACCAAGGGCAAGAGCAAGGATTCCAAAGGTATGAATAAAGTTTATTTAAAATAGTATAAAAGACACATTTTTTTTATGTAATTTTAAACTATGAGCTCTACCCATAACGCACAATGATTATATTGACAGTCCGTAACCCTCCACGATCGCTATGTTATCCTCTTGCATTTATTCACAAACGGCTTCATTATTGAAATTCCGACTCTTACTCATGTTCAAATAGCCCACCGAAGATAATGATACGTATTTGAGTTGACAAAGGACTCTTACAAGCCGCATAACTCCATAATCATTGATCGAAACGTGTTCATATTTATGACACAGCCACCAAAAATTCAAAATGCGGCTGAATGCATTACACTTTGTTAACTTCTTTGTCGTTTCTCTGTCGTGTTACAAAACCTCACTCTACTCATTCTCATTCCCTGTTTCACTCCATTCCGTTCCTTTTACTCACTCTCATTCCCGTATATTCACCCACAGTCTTATTCCATTTTGTGTATGTTGCTCATTTCCGTTTTGTGATAACATCCCCACAGCATTGTGCTCGACTCCGTGTATTCCATCGTTCCACTTCCGCTTAAAACCCTCACAGAGGCAAGCTGTGAAGCACAAAGAAGTAAAATGGGAAAATTATTAAGGGCAGAGCCAGAAGGACCGAAGTTCATAGAGGGATTTCCACAAGCAAAAGAGATGTTGAGAAAAGCTAAATGGCTACGTTTTATTCAGAAATTCCGGGGTTACCACAGAGAAATTACCAAAGCGTTTGCAAGATCATTTGATGGCTCGGAAGCAGAAGTGGGAGACCTCAAATTTTTGGTTAATGAAGCATCAATAGCAGCAACAACAGAGCTTCTTCAGGAAGGAGAACGGTGGTTCAAAAACAAAAGTATCAGTGATGAGGCATGGAGAACAATCCTCCGAAATCAAGGTATGGATATCACTGTTTTCAAAAGAGGAATTCCAGTGCATGTAATAAAAGATGAATGGGCCACTTTATTACTCATTGTTCAGAAATTTATCACATGTGAAGGCCGCTTTGGCTCTATGTACATGTATCATACTAGGATATTGATGAATTTCCTTGAAAACCAAACTCTCAATCTTCCTTATTTCCTATTCAATAGCTTGAAGAAAATGGTTGTGACTGTGCAAAAACACCTAGGAGATGTAGAGCCTCATTTATATCATCATGGGCTTATAAAAATTTTGATTGAAAAGGAACTGAAAGAAAGAGAAGATACTTGGGAACAATTTTTAGTTAGAAACTTCTTTGAAGAACCTCAGGAAATTCCTGAAGGTAAATCAATTAGAAGGAGTAGAAGAAATAAAATGGATGTTGAAACCCAAGTTGCTCCTACACAGGAAGTTCCCACAGCTAGCACAGCAAAAAGAAGTAGAAGGAAAAGAACAATAGATGAAATCCAAGATACTTCTACTATTACTATGAAGAAAAATGATAAGGAAGAGAGATTGATAAAAAGGAAGAAGAAGGAAATCAAAATTAAGAAGCCAAAAAATATCAAAAGGGAAAGAAATTGTTGAGGCTGTCCATAAAACCTCTTCTTCTGAAAAAGAAGATCACCAAATTCTGTCTGAGAGATTAATTTTTCTTCAAAAACAGTCATCTCTATCTAAGAAGGCAAAAACAGGAAAACAAGAACAAAAGGGTAGTGTACCACAGCATGTGAGGAGAAGTAGCAGGCTTAAGGGAAAACTAAGAAAAACACAAATTAAAGGTCCTCATTTCATTGATTTGGGTGAAGAGACATCTGAACAGTCTCCAACTGACCATAGTCCATTTCAGTCAGTTAGTGAACCTGACTCCTTTCACTCCCAATCAGACAATGAGTGTACTCCATCTTATTCTCAGCAAAATATTGATGAAAGTTCTCCTCACCCAAATTTTGAACATAATTCTCCCTTGCAGCATTTTGAGGACAGTCCAATGAAGAAGACACCGGAAGTAGACCCCAAACAACAGAAGGTCTATGATTATATAGAATCCTTGGAGAAGGCAGCCACAGGTCCAAGCACCTCTTCTACTCAGCCTCATACATTGCAGGATGACTTGGTTCAGTCATTAAAACAAGAGATTTTTGAGCTTGAGCTTTTAAATCGGCATATCAAAAATGAAAATGAAACACTTAAAGAGCAAGGCAAACTGGACAAGATTATCCATGACAATACTATGTTACATTTGGGTATTTGGCAAAAGAAAAATAAGAAGCTAAAAAGGAAATGCCAAAAATTGAGCAGAGTACTTGTGAATATCAAATTCAGGTGCCTCATGAAGAAACCCAGAATGATGGCAGTACCAAAGAAGAAGAGAAGGGGGTTAGATGTGTTGGCTGAAGTATCAAGGCACATGAATTGAACAGAGAGTGTCAAAATTTTGGTTGCATGAGGACATGCAACACCTTCACAGTGGGGGTATGTTGAGTCCTGAATTTGTCTCTTTTCCATACACTTTTCCATATCTCTTTCACTCACCTAAACCTCCAAAATTGTCAATATCATGTGCAAAAGGGTATCTAACATGGTTTTTAATTATGTTTGTGTGTTTTCTATTTGATTTAGATTTTGTTCATACAACTGCGAAAACTTGTCACTTTCCGCAGCCGCTGCAACTTTCCGCAGCTATTTTGTGGAAATCAATGTTACAGGTGTCAACGAAGGGAACGAGCCACATGGGCAGGCTAGGAATGACAAGGACATGGTTCGTGTCCTATTGGTTCAAATAAATTCGTCAAGGAAAGCCGCGGTCAAAGCCATCCACGTGGAAGTCAACTGTGGAGTTCTATGTCGGCTGGACTCTGTTTCGTGGCATAGAAACATCCATACGGCCGTTTCCCAAGCTTGTGGAAGTTAATTGACATCTGTGCAAAGTTATGGAGTTGAATTTAAGCGCCCACCTTCCATAGATCCGTTTCCCAAACATGGTCATACTCCTAAATCCGTGGCCTTCGTGGTCTACGTGTTGGCTGCTATCATAAACTTCAGGAAACAGTTACATTTTATTGCTTTATAAAGAGCGTTTGCATACGCACGTAGAGTTAGTGAATGTGAGTTGATAGTTGTTAGTTGTTAAGTTGATGTGCGTACTCTGTTATGTGGTGATTACGCTGCCTTGAGCCGTAATACCACCAGCCTGTAATGACTTTCTTTTTAATGTGAAAAACTCTGTTTCATAACTTAATTCGTGTTTGAAGATCATACCAGAGCTGCGTAGAGGGCCCCTGCTCAGCCGAGGTTCTGTGTATTAATGTATATATCTTTCATTTCATTTCTTTAAGCAATCATTGTATCATAACCCATTACATGTTCATATTTCATAGTTGTTTTATTTCTGTTCATACATTTCTGTAATTTCCATTGCATTCCTGTCTTTTATGTTTTTATGATTGTTAAAATACTGATCAGTTTTCGTGTGCAGGTTTTAGGTAGACACCCCGGGGCATTTTCATAGTATTTTCGCTAATGATATGAAACTGATATTATTCTGCTGCTAGTTTTCTTTCACAGTCTTTGTTTAACTTCAGCTTTGTTTTGTGCATTTCAGTTTTGTTTATCTGATTCAATAGTTAAAATTAGACATATTAAGCTACTCATAGTGTCTTCAGCTACCTCCGAAAGCCACAGCTGGACTGATGGTGAGGGGCTGCATGATGAGATGTGTAGTTTAGTATTAGTTTCCTTTATGCAAAATTAGATATATTAAGCTGCTCATAGCGTCTTCAGTTTCCTCCGAAAGCCACAGCTGGACTGATGGTGAGGGGCTGCATGATGAAGTGTGTAGTTTAGTATTAGTTTCTTTTCCGCAAACTTAAATATATTGAATCATGTATGACATCTTCAATTGCCTCCGAAAGCCATAGCTGGACTGATGGCGAGGGATTGAATCATGTGTATATGGTTTAGTATTAGTTTACTTTCTGCAAATTAAATATCAGTTACACAAGTTGTTTATGATTACTTCCACAAGTCATAGCTGGTCTAATGATGAAGGGTCAGAAAATGAATTGATGTAATCTGGCTTAGATTTCTTTCATTGCAACTTTGAATTTCCATAAGCGTAGTTTCTTTTGTGTTCAGTTGGCAGCAAGAATAGTTTAGTTTTCATATTCACTAGTTTCTTGTTTTGATTCATTAGATTAACATCACTTTCCATTTCAGCAGTTTACTTTCTTTTGTCATTGTAATTCCAATTTGCTTTTGAAGTTTCGAGATTGGAAAATCATTATAGGGGAATATCATTTCCTTGAACAATTATAACCAAGCTTGTTTCTCACTTTAGAATTTCCATTTCACCTTAGAAATACCATAAACGACAAAAAGATAAGAAAGAGGTTATCTTGCACATATAGTGCGCCGCACTTCATCAGCTTACGATTCCCGGATTGACAATTAAATGCAGCAATTTAGGACACACTAAATTGACCAAACACCATGGAAGAATTTTGAGAATGAAATATTACAGAATATACCCCATCAACTTGGGTTCACACACGAGTTTTTATCACCATACTACCCCCAATACAATGACCAAGTAGAAGTTGTTAAGAAAGTACTCAAATAATCTTACACCACATGGTAAAGAACCATAAAACTAACTGGCACCATATGTTGTTTTTAGCCTTATGGGAATACCACACAACGGTCAAATCCTCAACAGGGTTCACACCTTTCGAGTTGGTATACAAAGTGGAGCTCGTGCTTCCCATTGAATGCGAAATCCCCAACTTACATGCAACCATAGAACTCCTCACTGATGCTCAACCTCTAGAACAACGGTTGGTACAATTAGAGCTTGTTGATGAAATTCAATGAGAATATATCCAACATAATTAGGCTCACAAGAAAAGAGTAAAAACATCATTTGAACGCAACATCACCCCTCGCTCATTTTCGAGGGGGGCACTAGTCCTCCACTAAGATGTTGCAAAATAAGCCTTAGGACCTAGGAAGTTAAAAAAAATATGGAAGGGTCCTTACATCATCAAACACTTCCTCCTCAAAGGAGCATACATTTTGTCTGAGCTTGATGGTACATGCCTAGCCAATCCTGTCAATGAGCTCTACCTCAAGAAATTCCACCCATAAGGTGGGAAGCCTCAATACCCTAGAGATAAAATGAATGTAACATAATATGATGATCACAATCATCATGGACTTGTTCTAAAAAAAATGCTTTTGTGTCACATATGGATCGTCCACCCATCTTCTATTTTGGATTTTCTAATGGAGCCTCTTGATGGTCACAAAATTTAGCAGCAACCGCCTAGGCCATATACTCTCCTGAATGGTCACCATTCCTCACCAATAGAGTATGTATCGTGTCAAAAACCAAATAATCAAGCAGAATATGATGCAATCATCAGACTATTGAGCGATAACTATAACCAGGGAATTAGCCATCTACATATATTTCTTGACTCCCAGTTAGTGGTATCGCAGTAACCAAGCTTTTCAAATACAAGATTCATACCTATTTAGGAAGTACTTGCATGCATGACAGTTAGTCCGCCACTTTGATCACATTACATTTACACATATACCAAGAGATCAAAATTAGGTAGCTAATCACATAGCTAACCATATCCTAGACTGGAATGCATATCGTATAAACCATTATCCATAAAAAAAAAAATCATAAGCATAACATCCATAATAAACATATACAAACATATAAAATACATCTCGCATATATACATAAAAAATATGTGTCCGAATATACAAAAACAAGTCCTTATACATAATACTGCAGAGGATGCTCACATATGAAAAGGTCTTGGTAGCACTCCTCTGTGCTTTGGCCAGCTGAGTGACCATACCTTGATAGACATAGCGGGCCCAATAAAAAAAGTGACTAGCCTGGAGCCGGAGCAGCACCACAATCTGCAGATTAGACACTCGGTAGGTTGTTGTTGACCTAGATAGGTGAACTATCATTTCCAAAGCAGATTGCTCAGACAAATCCATGATAGAGCTCACACAGATGTAACCTCAGGTGATAGGTTTAGGATCGCAGTGCCTCTCCTCCTCAGCCCAACGATGTATGTTCACTCCCCTAGGAGGGAGTGGATAAGGAAGCGCCTCCCCCTAAGGCAAGAGACATGTCACAAAATAAAAATTGGTCATAAGCTGGATCACTACATCTCTACGGTCTAGGACTATAACACATCGTCACCTATTCCAGCATTGGACCAGGTAATGCAAGAACCCATCCTGGGATCTTAGTATGTTGTTCTCCAGGAACTTCAGCAAACCATATCGAGCTAGCATCTCTCGAGCGTGGGGCCTTGGGCCACTGCTGCATGGAGATTAGGTCAATATCGCTCTCGCTACAACATCTTGCCACCAAGGAAAACATCCAAAAGTTATTTTAAGAAAAAAAAACATTAAATTTATTTAAAAAATTTCTTCCCTGCATCTGTCAAAAATATTTGCGTACTGACTGCACGTCTGTACCAGACATAGGCGCACGACACAACACGCTAAAGCTCACTAGCTGTGGGGCTTCATGCAAAAGTAACCCTTTACGCGGTGACCACACCCATTATCCTCAATCGATTGCGCGGTACCGTCAAAAAATGGGCATAAAACATGTACAAATTCACATTTGTACGGGCCACCCACACATGAAAATGATAAAATAAAAATCAAGACGTTTTAGCTCCTACCTGACACTGACAACACGAATCACGGGTGCTCAAGCTGACTGCAACAACAATAAAAGCTCGTTAAATTACCTCTGCTCTAAACTCAGACCCTCAAAAAGCACAAATGATTTGAAAATGGGCCATATTGGCCTATATATCACCCTTTTTTCCATTTTCAAAAGCCCATAACTGGAGCTCAAAATACCCAATCGCAAAACCGTGAGAAACATAGTGATCAAATCTTCATCGTGTTCAATCTAGCCCCCATAAATCCAAGTGTCAGAAAAAGCCATTTTCAAGCCCAACGCCCACCATACTTCAGTTTAGTTATGCCCTCTCTTATCACTTAAAAATTCAATTTATTTAAAAAATATTTGTATGAAAAATATGCTTTTATTTGGGGTATTGGTTGTAGGTATTACAAACACGCCAGATCAGCATATGTCCTAGCCAACAAAATTACAAGAGCATGTATCGTTCTACCCTTAGCATGATAGGCTTCCTTAAAGAGCTTTGCATATCCTGACATAATTTCTTCAGAAGAGTAAACCCATAGGTTTCATTCACCCGACCATTTTTATCATCACCCCATCTTGCACATGATAAACACCCTTGCAGGCCAGCAAAGCCTCACCATCCATGGCATCCATCACTCATGTAGACCACATGCAAAATTCTAGTGCCATGGTCATAAAATTCATCTTGGGAACCACTTCATGTTCGTACACCCGTCATCAAACAACAAGTCAAGTTTTACCCATTTCATGTTAAAACCCATTTGTCAGGCTACTATTCTCTACAAAGTGGATCGACAAAAACACATCGTCGCTTGTCACATTTGGCCTATCACACCCTCATAAACATAGCCCATCTGCGACCTTTCATCCACCTCGTTACCCCGCACCAAGACCAACCAATGGGGCCCCTACCCTCAGCAAAACACACTCCTCACATCATCTTGCGGGATTATTCATGTTAATGGGGCACCCATCTTCATGCTTGTAAATCCAAACCATTTTCATATTCTTTTTGAAAGTGTACAATTTTTTTTTTAGGAGAAGTCTCCCACCCATTTATTTACATTTCTTACCTGGAAGTAGTCCCTAATCACCATTGGTCAGAGCTGCACATTATTTACCACACCTAACCATGACAATCATAGAACCATGACAATTATAGCAAGCATACACCCACCTTGGGCGTCCTACTAACCCTAAGGGTTTCCCCATGAGAAATTTTTATGTTTCCCCTACTGGAATTTAAAGCTCCGACCTTGGGCCACTTAACCACCATCATCATTATAACCATCTCTCGTCATCATGTATTGTTAACCTATCACATTGTACCTTGCTACATTAGAAACCCTAGTCCCTTGCATTAGTACTTGTTTCAATCGGTTGATGCTTCCTTCTTGTCAACTTCAACAACCAATTTCTAGGAAGGAGGTATTTCCTTGGAGTCCTCACCACAATAGGGGCATCCTCAGATAGCACAATGGGAATTAACATTGCCCCTTGATGTCATCGATCCTCTTGGCATTCGACATCAACACAAGTTTTCATGTCAAGGATGGTATCATACTTCATAACCATTGCACTTTGTTTAAATTCGTTGAAGACCTGTATATTAGTAGGCATCTATTTCATCCATGCCTACACGGGAAGGTCCCCAATAGTCAAAAACCCATGCATCCATTGAGCACTTTCTCTAAATATTCCATGCATGTGGGTACCACATTCAAATTTTTTGTTCAAACAAAAAATGCCCATGAGGGCATCAGCAATCGTCGTCATCAACCAACAGCAGGTCACCAACTACAAAACATGACACGACAGAAACAATATCTTTCAGATTAACTTAACTAGTCAAACATCACGAGCAGGGTACATGCCCGCCTTGTAGAAATATTTCTTATTTTATCTCTTGTAGGTTTCCTACAGAGCATGGTGTTTTTTTTACTTAAGACAAGGAGTCTCCCAACTCAGTTCCAAAGAAATTTACTCTCTCTCTCTCTCTCAAAAGGATCACATCGAAAATAAAACATAATGTATTTTGGCTATACAGTGCTTCCTAGACCTCATAAATTAGGGGGAAACTGTTAACATCAGAAAATGCAAAGGACATTAAAATTGTCAAGAAGAAGGTACAGACAAATATTTTCAGGGAAGGAATACATTAGGAAAGGCTAAAAATTAAATTTTTCCTAAGGTTCAAACGAAAATTAAGGGACAACGCATCATCATCAAAGGAATTTTACGTACAACGCGGCTATTCCTTCGACAATCGCGCAGTCCTGAATATGGAAAAATGTCACCATCTGGGACCACTTGGAACACTCGATTAAGATGATTCTCCACATAGTATTGTCAAGGAAAGCCGGATTTGAGCCACCTTGAGGAGTAAGTGCAGCCCAAAAGGGAATCACTCCTCCACTCTTGAGTCACTATCAATCTTGGGCCAAGAGGAGGAGGATAAATTCAAAAAAGTGTCTATATAAACCAACCTTTGGAAGAAGAAATGGAGACACATTGTTATGTTGGCAAAATTGCTTCATAGCAAACTAGCTTGCATAATACAATAGCTGAGGGATTGGAAGGACTCATATGTTTTCCAACCAACATCTCATTCCAAGAGAGAGAGGCCCACCATTTGATCTTGATCTACCATCCTTTGAGAGAGGGAAGAGATGTTTGCAGGAACTTGAGGGAAGGAGACCTCCTTGTTTTGGGTATTTGAGCCCCATAGCTCAAAGGACCCTTTTCAAGTGTTTAGCATTGTATCTTTTTTAACACCAGCACCTAATAAAGGGAAAATTCTCTGCTTGTGTTATTAGGTTATTTGCTCCATCAAGATTTTGTATTTTGCATCTTGTATTTTGTTTTGTTCTTAGTGTTGTATGCTTAGTTTTCCCTCAAACTTGGTTTACATTATGAAAAATTTGTTCCACTAACATTAGGCAATCATTTTTCTCCGTGACCTTCTGCAGGTAGCAACCAACTTGCTAAAGAAGTGTATTTCGTACACCCATGCGCCAAATACACTACCATAGAGTGCATGTAATTTCTTATTTAATACATCCAATTTATGAAAAACTTCTTGATGGATAGTCTTATCCTTAACAAGCGGGGAAATGAACACCTTTTTCATTATATACAGTTCTATGAATCAAAAAATATAGGTGTCTCAAATCCTTGAAAAACCTGGATCCAAAATGCATTTCTTGAATTTTTCTATTAGTTAATCTCTGGTAATTTGTAACCTATTCTCCCTAAAAACAACCTCCATCCTATAGATCTCTTGTTTAGTCACCTTAGAGAAGTGATATTGGAAGTCAAAAGTAGCTTTCAACATGTCTAACTGAGTGCAAGTAAGGCACTATGAGGTTTGATTTGGATTAGTTACCTTGACGATGCCCCTACTAGCACCATTTTTGCTATTGGAGCATACAATTTTATGGTTACAGGTTAATTGTACAAGTTAAACAGAGTGAACTTGAGAAACCAAACAAGTATGGAGCACAAGGATGCAAGGATTTAAGACAAAGAAACACTCAAACCCAAGTCATGGGAGTGGAATTTCAGGAGTGTGGAAGAACTAATTTAATGTAAGAGCATCAAAGTATGATTATAGGTAAGCCAAAGAAAACCCAAGACGATGACTAATGATGACGACGCATGGGGAATAAAAGTTATAGGCATGAAGGCTTGTGATCGAAAAATAGATGATGAACCATGTGTGAGAAAATGCTGCCTAGAGAATTGGTGGATACAATGGCTAGCGACCCATGTATTCTGGTATATGGTGACCTTTTTATATGGACTCCAACTTATGTTTGTGTTTGTAGGTACGTGATGGAAACCTAAGAAAATCAGATGAGTAAATTGAAGATAAGGAAAGGTAAAGGCACCAAGATGAAGAAGGGGTGATTCAATAAATGTTACATGAAGGATCAATTCCTAATTTTGTAATGATTAATAAATAAATAATATGATGAGATGTATACTAATTCTAGAAGTCTACCGAAGATGAGTGAAAATAGGGATGAAGATTTCTTAGAAGACTCATGGAAGGATTTCAGAGATAATGGAGAGAGCATAGGAGATAGTTATGGACCTATGGTTATATAAGGGACCATTTGTACAATAGTTGTAGCACTCAATATTGATGAGTCAATAGAATTTTTCCCTTCAGGAGGATTGTGTGAAATGGTCTTGGTGTCCCTTTCTTTGCTTGAGTTTGCAATTAAAGTTTTGGTAACTATTTTTTTCATTGCACCACTCTGATTTTCATCACCTACTAGGCCCAAATATGTTCTAACCCAGTAGTATAATGAATATGAAACCCCCATGAGAAAAACTAAGTGAGATTAGCAACATGACAATAATATTTACCACCGTAGATCTACTCTTCATCCAACACACTAAATATGAGGTTTACATAGAGCAAGATAAGCCCTAGAAACACACCAACAATAGGGTAGCTATACACCAAAATTCCAATGGGAACTATTGGAACCTTAAGGTTCTTTAGTAGCATGTCGCAACCAATAGTTGATCCTACCCGTCCTAAAACCAAACACACTATCATAATTAAATCAATAGAAAGGACAAACTATCTAGAGCAAGAGACTAACCAAAAGAGTTACCTTATAATGTCACTTCTTGATTCTAGACATAAATTAAATCAATTGTGATTTTGTTGGTGTCCCTGTCACCATCAAGGTGCTTATCTATAGAAAAATATCACCAATTATAAGCCTAGAGAGAAAAAATTGAAGCGTGATGCCATTTCTTGCCATCATATAGCTTCCATCACTCATGTAACTTCCTTCTAAACAACATGATCAACCCATAAATGAAATAGTATCTGCTCTACATCTAACACAACCAAACACTCATCATAACACATGACCACTCACAGTCACCTCCAATTACATGGGAATGGCCATGATTTCTCTAAAAGCTATCCCATATAGGGAAGCTCCAAGAACACTATTAGTTGTATGATAATTAACCAACAATTTGAATTGACATAGTCCTTAATTTTTGTACTACTCCTCAACTATTTTTTCATAACTAGAGGAATCAATAACTAAGTTTGACTCATACTCACATGACATAAGACCATTTTTGACTACTACCACTATAACCACTAGGTTCCCATGACTACCAGTACTACGAACATGGGTAAAATAAAGTTTGAATGGGTGACCTTTACATAAAGAAAAGCTTAATAGTACACCCTATCACTAACTAGAATACACCCTAAAACTACCACATTGACTATACACCATCCACAACTAAATAATAAACATTATTAAAACTTAATATCCAATCTAATCTCATATTAACATGCTCCATCAACATATAATTTGCTACTTAATCAATTTTTTCTCAATTAAATTAAAATTCATTAAAACCATACTTTTATCAACCATCTAATTTTTTTTTAACAATCCATTACAAAAATTACATTATTCTCTTTTTATAATTCAACTTCTTTCATTATCAAAGATCGAATTGATATCATTCTTTATCATCCTATCACACGAATAAACGAGTAAGCATATATGTGAACATTTAAACCATTAACAAGAATTTTAATAAATGAAGTTAAGTTAATGACTTTTCATTAAAATAATACTTTTTATAAATATAAATGAGAAAAACTAAATTAATAACTTTTCAATAAAATAATTTCATAAACATATATTTAAAACATTTCCATATAACTGATTGATATTTTCCATTCAAGATTTTAGTTAGTCATTATATTTACATGAAAATACCCAAAACCATTATAATAATATAATTACATAATTGTTACCAAAAGCACAAGGCACAAAGAGCACCACATAATAGTAAAACTTGAGTTTACTCGCACGTTTTAAGATTTTTTCCTAATTGTTTTTCAAACATAAAAATTTATAATGTTGATTTATTATTCATCATTATTAAAAATTATATATTATTTAAAATGATTGGTTATTAACTTATAATAATATATGTGTATTAGATAAAGACTTATATTAAATGATAATAAAAATATAAATGTTTTTGTTAGGATTATTATTTTGTCCAATCTCTTTGTTACTAAATCAGATTAACAACATAGAAGAGTTGCTTTTGATTATATAATCAGTTCATAATTAATCTCACAATCATATAAATTTGAGTAAATATAATTTTTTTTGTTATTTTTCTAGTATGTTTTTCATTGAAAGTAAATAAAAATTTAATTAGTTGGGTAATCAACCTAAATGGTGTCGAGAGCTTATGTATCTTTTTTAGAATTGGAAAATTGCAAGTTAACTATCTTCTTTTCCAACCTGAAGACTTTGGAGTTTAATTTCTTTAGATGTAGCTGCACATCATCAATGCTAAGCAAGATATCTTGTTGAGCCTCTGATTGTTTCACAAGAAACTTTCTCATGATAGCTTCAATATGCCACTATATGTCTATAGTTTGGATGTATCTAGTTTTGCTTGTGCAGGTGGTCCTTGTATTAGGGATCCAACTACTCACATTTTCCTTCACCTCAGTCTCAAAGAGAAATATTCGTTCCACCTGCGCTTCACGTTAAAATTTTTTTATTTCCCTATGAGTCAAAGGTGGAGTGTTTTCTCAAAATGCAACAACCAACCATTTTGAATTATATTGATCTCGCAGATAAGGATGTTAGTTGGCACATCGACCTCTGTGGCCCAAGGGAATGCTCACTCTCAGCCTATTTAACTAGGGGAAGGGAGCTTGATTTTTAAAGGCTTGAATGGATCAAAGCTAGGACTAGAACATTAGCTTTTGAAATATGCTAGTTTTAAGCAGTGAAAACAACCATGAGGAAGAGAGAGGATGATTTAGATGAGAATAGAGAAAGGGTGGGGAGACAAAATAAAATAAAATGATAAGGACTAGATTTTTAGCCATAGAAAGGAGTTGGTAAGAAATTTATTTCACCCTTATATCTATTGAGATGGCATTGTTTAAGAACAAAAAAGAACAAAAAGCATGATGTAGAATAAACTAGGAACCATAACCTTGGCTAAAGTAAGAAGAAAGTGAACCAAGAAAAGCAAGGAAAATGAAATGAAGAAGGAGTGAAAATGCCAAGTATATATGGGCTCAGTTACTAGTAATCCCTCACAATTAAAACCTTTCACAATAGTGTCCGTAGCAACCACTATGATGATAGTTGTCCTAATTTTTCCAAATGCGATTATGATTATTTTTATTACAAGTACGATTATAATTATTTTCAGAAAAACATCAGCATCGTAACCACAAATCAATTCAAATATGAGAAATACCAATTATCTTCTCCATGAAACTCATATTGAGCCAATTACCAAATATATATATTATTAATCCACCACTTTTTTTGCCAAAGTATATATATTATTAATCCACCACTTTGAATGCTAACGAGCTAAGATAATAATCTTAAGAATAATCTAGACACCCTTCATAGAGAATTGTAATAATTAATTTTAGTTATTATTTAAACTATTATTATTTTAATTAAATTAAAAAAAAATCACTCATTGGAATATAAAATTTATTACAATCTAATAAATGAAATTGCAATAAATTAACTTATTGAAATATAAAATTGTTTATTATTTAATTTATGAGATCGAAAGGATATTCATCATGGATTCCTGAAACTAAATTGAACATTATTCTATATAAAATGGAAAACATTATAACGGCTATTAGAATAGACCAAGTATAATTATTTGGGTGCTATAATTCAATATAAGTAAAACCATATTTATTGACCGACGAAAGTAATTATTTGTAATGATTCCTGCTACCAAACATAAAATATGACCCACGTTGAGATAAGTCGGCAGTATTATTCTAGTTCTAGAAAGGATGCAATGAAAGTTTTATTGAATTTTGTAGTCGACAAAATCTAACAACTCCGAAATGCATTAATCTTTCTAGCAATGTACCTTAAAGTTTATTTGATTTTCAGCTCCTTAAAACAACTTTATTGTACCTCCGTTGTTGTTTAGAATCTAGGATATTTTGCGTTGGGAGGGGTATATTCAATATGTGTGCAGAGGTATCGTCATATATATGATTATTTTTTCTTTTCTAGAATATTTGAATAAAGATTCGCTTAATTACACATTATAACGTTGGGAGAAGTATATTCAATAAGTGTGGAGTGTAAGGAATATATATATTATTTTTTAGAATATTTGAATAAAAATTTATCAATTACAAATAATAATTATAATGGTTGATGATTAATTATAGTTAGTTAATTTGTTAAATTTGTATTGAAGATTTCATAATAAAATTAAATAACTGTGTGTTGAAATATGATATTCAAATTAATTAAGGTAATCTATTTTTTTATTTTTTATTTTATTTTGAAGAACATGAAGTGAGACTTATCCATTTTTTCTCATCTGAAGAAATTGTGCGTGGAGCAGCTCTCAAACATACATAGTCATGTTTAGGATTGGACCATAAGGTCTGTGGGAACTAAACCTCCCCCATAACCTTTGGATCACATCCTCAAGACTAATGGGACTTATCCACTTAAGTGTGCATGGGTTATGAAATCATTTAATATATAATTTCTATGGGTGCAAGCACACATTCAACCCTTATCTCAAAGTAACCCATGAATTGAGGAAAAGCTCTCATAAGAATTGAACCTTGTTCACTAGTGAAAAACCCTATGTTACTCACAAATGGTTTCAAATGCTTTGGACTAATTAATTAAACACACACACACACACACACACACACATCTGCAGGAAGTTGATAGATACAATTGTTGTTACACCATTTTTTGGTCATCTAACCTATCATCATTAGATGGACCCAAGTACACCATGTAAGACCAATTTTACTCTAAGTAAAATTGCTTTCACCATGAAAATAACTTAGCAAATCACCTTTATTAAGTTGTTTATGGTCTAAACAGGAAACCCCATAAGGAAATATTAAATAAATATACATTTGTTTGATTTTCCTCAAGAAATAATTAGTTAAACAGAAGTTTAATTAATATTTCCAGTTATATTTAACCCAAAACAAGGAAGTTAATTAGATAAATCATTATTTATCTTATTATTTTCTAAAGAATAATTGTTTAAATATTATTTAAATAATATTCTTTGTTAAATATGACTAATTCACCCTTAAATAATTAAATAAATCATTATTTATTTGATTATTACTCAACCATATCCTTAAAATGATAAAGAAATCATTTATTTATTTATTATTACTTAATCACATCCTTAAAATGATAAATAAATCATTTATTTATTTATTATTTACAAATAAGGGGATTTGACTCAAATCAAATTCCTTTTCCCTCCAACAAATATAATAAAATATTCCATAAAAGTTGGATCTAGATTTGGTTAATAATATTTTAATTATGCACCAATCTCTAGACTAACTCAATATTTTGTTATAAATAGAAGAGTTTTCCCATTCATTTGTCACCTTTTGTTGCCTAAAGATCACTCTAGATCTCAACACTTGGTTTGGCTATTGATCCATTATCAGACCCATACTTTTCCATTTTTGTCTGGGTTTTCTACACCATCAAGAGAGAAGTTCTAAATCTGAAGTGTTGAGGACTCACAAGAACCCATCCCATTGAGGAGAACAGGGAACACCCTCTTGTGTTTTCCTCCCAGGTGCCATTAATAAAATTATTCATTGGATATATTCTTGTCTTGTCTATTGGATATATGGAGTAAATCTTATTTTTCTACTGTTTAATGTCTTCTAATGCATAGATCTAGATTTTTGTAGCATTCGTCTTGATCATCTAATTGGAGATCCGAAGATATTAGCAGTCATTTATGTTGTTAGGGCTATAAGTTATGCGTAGCTAAAGTGGTATTTTTTCGTACACTTCGAATAAAGATTCATATTAACAACTGACGACTCCACACGGGTTTACCATTACGACTGCTGTCGTTTTTCTAATCCTTGCATATCCAGCTGCTTCAGGCCCTATGATTTCTCTTCAGCCCATGGTTTTGCTTATTCTTGATGTTGTTTTTAATCCATAAAACCCTAAAATGATAAAAATTCTAACTTCCGTGTGTTTTTGGACCCATTGCGCAGGTGAACGACATCAACTGCAGCTGAGACGACAATTTTTTATGAAACCTGCCGCCGAGAGTGTTGGAAGTGCAGGTCGCACTTTTCTACCCAAAACCTGCGACTTGGACCTCCAGGGCGCACTTTACTCCCCCAAAAGTACGACCTCTGCTGAAAACAGGCCAAAAATTGTGACCTGGAATTTCTGCAGGGATTTTTCTGAAAGTTTTCTAGGTTTTGCTGAGCCTCTGTTCAAGGTTGTCTGACCTTCGTATCCGCCCGTTTTGGACCTGTACTTGTTTTGTTTTACTCAACTAAGTGGGAACCTAGCCCCTTAGGGCTTCAGTACCCTCCACTTTTTGTGGAAGAGTGTTTGCTGTTGCAGGTTGTCTGAAATTTCAGAGTCTTCAGCCATTTTTTTCAGATCTGATACCTCATCTTCATATCCACTTCAGATCGGCTTGTTATCCATCCAAATATTCCCATATAGCTTTGTTTGGGTTTTCCATTAGGGGGCACTCTGCTTTCCTCCTGGAGATAGCCTGTTGCCACCTATTTTTACAACAATTTTTTCTCTGATTTGTTGTTGTTTTCTGCACCACTTTCCAGCAGATTTTGTCTTTTAGATCTCTGTCCCTCTTGACCCAAGATCTATTAGCCTATTTTAGTGTGTTTAGATTAATTTTTTTTTACTCACCTATAGACCAGTTGTTGAGAGGCCCACCTTCTTGGGCTTAGATTATTGCATTATTAGCTAGTTAGTTTCTATTTTGCAGGCCTATATACTATCATTTGCAGGGTTATTTTCAGCTATAAAACAACACTTTTTCTTTTTCTCTACAAATGTATGGGTTTAAAAATTAAAATTTACACACTTTTACACACACACCCTAAGCGAAAAAGGGCTTGGTTAACACCGCCAAGAAAAGACTCTAAAACATTGAAATCATTTGATCCTGCACCTCTTTGCCCTTGTTTCAACATTGTAATCACTTGATTCTACACCTTCCTGCCCTTGTTGGTCTCTTTTTCCTTAGTGTCGTGTGTGTGTCGTCATTGCTCAACCTCCCATGGGCTCTAATTTTTCTCAGGGGGGGCCAACACCTCCTGAATATCTTCCCCTCTTGGTAGCACGTATTCAGGGTACATCATGCCTCCTCTCTTTTCCTAACCTGTTGTTTACCACACTGTTACCCGACCTTGTTTGTCTCGTACCCCCGCTGACCAAATTCTCATGATGAAATCCGATCAAATTTCAATAGTAGACATCAATCTTCAAACTCGGTCCCGTCAGTACAACATGCCTCCCACCACGTCTGTCCCCAATCTGCCTCCTTCGGTCTCTACAGAACCCCTTTCAACACCTAATGGTCCCTTGAAGATCCCTTTGCCTATGATGGAGGTTCATACCAAGATCCCTAAGGGTCCACTATGCCGAAATGCTGCTTCTGGAAAATCTGCCCATTCGTATAGCATAGTCGATGATTTGGCACAATCCCCTACTGTCATTTCAATGCTGGAACTCCTCCAGTCATGCCCTTCACAACGAAAAGCTCTTCTGTCTGTCGCGGGCACTGTAGACCCTTCCGATGATCGATTGATTGTCTTTGATGTTGACTGGTCAGAACATCCACCTCTTATTTCTTCCATCGCTTTCCAAATCCCAGTCAAGATCCGGAACACCAACATTTCTCGGTGCATTATTAATGAGGGGGCATCCACCTGTGTGATGTCCGCTTCGGTTTGGAAACAACTCAGATCTCCTGAGTTGGCTCCTTCCACGATCACCCTCTGAGTGTGGGATGGCCATGCCTCCAAGCCCATTGGATTATTCCGCAATTGGCCTATCACTCTTGCAGGAAAGATGTTTGCGTTGACGTAGAAGTCATAGACGCCCCCTTGGATTACAACATTCTATTGGGTCGTAGCTACACTTGTGCGATGTCTGCTGTCCCTTTTGTGGTTCATCGCAAGATGTCCTTCCCCCATAACGGAAATATAGTTACCATTGACCAATTGACATATTACGAGCCGAAGTCTCAGACCTCCCCTGAGTCCACTATCTCTTCGGTGGCCAACAAGAAAACCATCGACCCTTTGACCAGTGTCTCACCTGGCGTCTACAAGGAATCCTCCTTGCTTGGTACATTCCCTGGTCTTCCTCCTCCTATCTCTGATCCTAGCTCATCGAATGTTTGCATGATGCAATCGTCTTGGGCTTCTCTCAAGGGACCTGCCTCGGCTAGTTAGTAGCCCTCTTGCCCTCTGCAACCGTCTCCTAGCCCTTCAATGCAGCCTCTTGGACCTCCTCCTCCTGGCCCTTTAGTTGGTACTCATGAGCCTATTTATCCTCCTGGGTCGGTTCCTCTAGGCCTTAACCATTTAGTAGCCGTCCCACCCAGCCATTACCCCTCCGGTCAGATACCGTTCCTAGACCCTCCACCAGGCATCTATACGGCACCTGTCATGCCCACCCTCTCTCTTCCTAACTTGACCATTGGGATTCTAGTTTGGTACCTTGATCCTCCAACCGATACCCTGCCAGGCCAACCTAAACCTTATCTTGCTTTGACCCTAGTTCAACCGGTCCCCTTGAATTCTCCCGTTGTCATAGTGCCTCCACCACCTCAATAGGAACCACCTCCTATTGCGATCGCTCTGGGTAAGAAGGGAAAAGCTCGCAAAAGGGCCTCAAAGGAAAAAGCGGCCTCGACTGACCCTGCACCTCCTCCGCCTCCAAAGCCCTGTGCTTTGTGTGATGTCATCGGTCATGCCACCCATACTTGTCCTGAGTTGTCCCGCATCAAGCCCATGGTTAATGTCACATTCCCTGAGTCGACAGTCCTCGAAACCTCTGCTTCTTCATCGACCGTTACCAAGAAAAACAAGACTATTCACACCAAACACCCTTGTGCTTTGTGTAATATCCATGGCCATTACTCTCATTGTTGAAGTTTTCAACAAAAAAAAATGAAGGAGGCATCCTAAAACATCATCCTTGATCCTAGTTGGAAAATAATCACCTAAACTAGGTGGGGCCCACACAGGCTATTTTTAGGTGTATGTCTATTTTTAGACATGGTGAGCATATTATATAAGTTGCAGGATGCTATTTGTAGATGGTTGGTCAAAAGTGAAAAATAGATGAAATTCTACTTTTCAGCTTCAGGCTTTCCCGATTAAAAACTGTGTTATGTGCGATTGAATATTTTTGTTTGTGCTTCACATGTGTGTGAAATTAATTTTTCTGTAAAATATTAACAAGTGGAATAGATTCAATATCTTGCAATAAAGTTAAATAGTGTGAGATTAGGTGGATCTAGGACATATGCATGTTTAGTGCATATAATTTCTACATGGTATCAGAGCATTGTTGATTAAATATTGCAATTGTGAAGTGAGTTTGTGCTGGTGGACAATTCAAATTTGCTGCAGGAGTTTCTTGGTGCGACAGTTGAGTATACATTGAAATGTCTTTCAATGGGTTGCGGTTGGAGTATGCAATTGAGGGAAACTCTAACTACATAGCCTGGAAGGACAAGATGGAGGCGGTGCTTGAAGATAATGGCTTGAAGGAAGTCATCGAGAGAGATGTTCCTAAGCCCACTTCGGCGGATGCTGAAGTCTATTTATAGAGCGCTAATCTAAAAATATATGCATGTCAATTATTATTAGCTCTTAATAATAATCAGACTCTAAACAGTAACTTATTCTCTTGGAGCACTTCAGTTCAGTGCAAAGATGTGACACAACAGCTGACAGAAGGAATTATGCTATTCCTAAGGGTTTACTGGAGCTATTGCATGGAGGACTTAGTTAGAACTCAAGTGGCAGAGTTATGACATAGTTGGAAGAAGTAGTTATGGAGTTGTATTCAGTTTAACTCAGTTAGACTCAGTTGAGCTAGTTGTATCTAGTCTAACTGATTGATATACTAGTGAGAGTGGAGTGAATTAATTAGTTAATTAATTCACAAATAATAACTCATTAATCAATTGAACAATACAACAGTTAACTACAGTGCATGGCAGTTTCAGTGGAGACCCAGTGGAGATGTAGGTGAAAGGGCAAGATGGACTATCTATTGTGACTACTAGTGATGCATGAATTGCATCTACATATACATTGGAGTTTCCAATGATAAAAACGCAATTAAGGAGAGTGGGATTACATTGAATTGGTCTTTGTAATCAGCTTGTATTACACAGTGGAGGCAGGCTAGCAGGAGGCAAAGATCGGTGCATGGATTTGCAAGATTGGTCCTGATTAGTGTATGACGATTGTACTGTACTGAGGGCTTGTGATAAGCTTTGTATGTTTGTATGAGATTGTCATATGATCTCCATGTTACATAATATATAGTTGCGGTTTTCAGCTTCAGGCTTTCCCGATTAAAAACTATGTTATGTGCGATTGAATATTTTTGTTTGTGCTTCACATGTGTGTGCAATTAATTTTTCTGTAAAATATTAACAAGTGGAATAGATTCAGTATCTTGCAATAAAGTTAAATAGTGTGAGATTAGGTGGATCTAGGACATATGCATGTTTAGTGCATATAATTTCTACATGGTATCAGAGCATTTTTGATTAAATATTGCAATTGTGAAGTGAGTTTGTGCTGGTGGACAATTCAAATTTGCTGCAGGAGTTTCTTGGTGCGACAGTTGAGTATACATTGAAATGTCTTTCAATGGGTTGCGGTTGGAGTATGCAATTGAGGGAAACTCTAACTACATAGCCTGGAAGGACAGGATGGAGGCGGTGCTTGAAGATAATGGCTTGAAGGAAGTCATCGAGAGAGATGTTCCTAAGCCCACTTCGGCGGATGCTGCAGTACTTGACGCATGGCAAAAGAAAGTAGCAAGGACAAGGAGGATTATGTTAGAAGGCGTGAGACACCATATTGTCTCAAGTATTCATGGGAAAGCCACTCCATATGCTATGTGGAAGGCTTTGACAGATTTTTTCCAAAGAAGAAGCGACCAGACGAAGTTGGCGCTTAAATACAAGCTCAAAAAAATAAAAATGGAGAAGAATGACACTATTTCGGTATACTTGAAAAAGTTTTTCCAATGTAGGGATGAGCTTGGGAGTGTAGGAGTCAGTGTTGATGATGATGACTTGGTGAGCTTGGCTCTCCTTGGGCTTCTGAAGAGTTGGCATAGCTACGAAGACTCTGTCAATGGACGGGGGAAACTGCTGGGTTGGGAGCGACTTTGGTCGGATCTTGTGCAGGAGGAGATAAGGTGAAGTACCAGGGATGGCTCTTCATCAAAGAATGATGATGAATAGGATTTCACTTTGGTTTCCAAGGAAAAGAAGAAGAAGGGGAATAAATTCCATTCTATATCTGAGGCCGGTGAAGATGGCAAAGAGCGTGACATGTCCAAAGTGAAGTGTTTTCACTGTCACAAACATGGGCATTTCGCCACAAATTGTCCACATAAGAAGAAGAACAAGATGGCTGCTGGAGCTGCAGCTAGTGAGGCTCTTGCCTCACAATTTGAGCTTGACTTCTCATTGATCGCATGCATGGTGTCTAGTGCATTGGGATCAGGGTGGTACTTTGATAGTGGTGCTTCCGTTCACATGACGGGAGATGTGAACCTTTTCAATGACTTGGTGGAGAAATATCTCTAGTTGCATGTTGAGTTGGGTGACAATGGACGATACAGTGCGACTGAAATTGGTACCATTACCTTTCAGAGGGAGTTAGGTAAACTCATTCTTTTACAAGATTTTGTGCATGTTCCAGGTTTAAAGAAGAATTTAATCTCAGTCGCAATGTTAGAGGATAAAGGCTATGATGTTGTCTTTAGTGAAGGAAAAGTTTTCCTTTGGTACAAAGCAACATGAAAAGTCAAGAAGGTTGGGATTCAAGCTAAGAATATCTATAGACTTGAAGTAGATGGGATTTCTACGGATCTTCCTACTATTGGGAAGTGCAAGAAAGACATGCAATTGAAGCTTGAGAGGGAGCAGGATTTGCATGCAGGTAAGAGTGAACCGCAGGATGTGGAGCAGCCACAAGATGAGGATCATGGAGTGGGAGCAACCACTCATGCAAAGAAATTTCGTGCCAGATGGGAAAAGGGAGTGCACGCAGCTATACCACCAGGTAAGAGGTGGGGCGACATGCATGGATAATCCAAGAAGAAATTTCTGGGCAGGATTCATTAAGATGGTGTGGATCTCATGAATTGAACCTGGCTACGAGGTGCCCACATAGCAGCAGTAGCATGATTAGTTGGATTGATGCAGGAAGATCAAAGTGACAGTGTCGGATACTGGAGTGCGGTTCAGAGTTGATAGCAAGTGCAGAGTGCATGGGTGCAGAGTTTAACATCGTAGTGGTTCCTGAAGAAATGTGCAGTAATTAAGCAGAAGTCAAAGGCTTTGATGACAGATGCATTATATTGATTGAGTTGTTTGGAGCCTTTCAGTTTCATAAGTGTTGCAGCAAGAGTTGCAGGGCATATGCATGGAGTTGTAGGGCGCTTGCAAAGGTTGCAGGGCGAATGCATGGAGTTGCATGTAGCATGCAAAGACAGTCCTTTCTTGTTGAGAGGGAGTGTTGAAGTTTGCAACAAGAAACAATGAAGGAGGCATCCTGAAACATCATCCTTGATCCTAGTTGGAAAATAATCACCTAAACTAGGTGGGGCCCACACAGGCTATTTGAAGTGTATGTCTATTTTTAGACATGGTGAGCATATTCTATAAGTTTCAAGATGTTATTTGTAGATGGTTGGTCAAATGTGAAAAATAGATGAAATTCTATTTTTAGAATATTGGGCGAAGTCTATTTATAGAGCGCTGATCTAAAAATAGTTGCATGTCGATTATTATTAGCTCTTAATAATAATCAGACTCTAAACAACAACTTATTCTCTTGGAGCACTTCAGTTCAGTGCACAGATGTGACACAACAGCTGAAAGAAGGAATTACGCTATTCCTAAGGGTTTACTGGAGCTATTGCATGGAGGACTTAGTTAGAACTCAAGTAGCAGAGTTATGACACAGTTGGAAGAAGTAGTTATGGAGTTGTATTCAGTTTAACTCAGTTAGACTCAGTTGAGCTAGTTGTATATAGTCTATCTGATTGATACACTAGTGAGAGTGGAGTGAATTAATTAGTTAATTAATTCACAAATAATAACTCATTAATCAACTAAAAAATATAGCAGTTAACTACATTGCATGGCAGTTTTAGTGGAGACCCAGTGGAGAGGTAGGTGAAAGGGCAAGATGGATTATCTATTATGACTACTAGTGATGCATGAATTGCATCTACATATACATTGGAGTTGTCAATGATAATCACACAGTAAAGGAGAGTGGGATTACATTGAATTTTTCTTTGTAATCAGCTTGGATTGCGCAGTGGAGGCAGGCTAGAAGGAGGCAAAGATCGGTGCATGGATTTGCAAGATTGGTCCTGATTAGTGTATGACGATTGTACTGTATTGAGGGCTTGTGATAAGATTTTTATGCTTGTATGAGATTGTCATATGATATCCATGTTACATAATATATAGTTGGGGTTTTCAGCTTCAGGTTTTCCCGGTTAAAAACTGTGTTATGTGCGACTGAATATTTTTGTTTATGCTTCATATGTGTGTGCAATTAATTTTTCCACAAAATATTAACAAGTGGAATAGATTCAGTATCTTGCATAAAGTTAAATAGTGTGAGATTAGGTGGATCTAGGACATATGCATGCTTAGTGCATAGAATTTATACACTCATCATTGTCCCCTCCTTACGCATTACCGTGCCTCTTTAGAGGTAGTCCGAGAGTATGAGATTGAACAGAACCAATCCATTTCTCCCGTACTTGCAAAGTATGCTGCAGGCCAGACCGAGGATTTACCCGCTCCTATTGACATTCCCCTCCCTAATGTCGATATGATGGAGAATTCGGCCACCATCCTCTACCTTTCATCGTCCATGAGACCTTGGGTGGAAGATCCCATCGAATCTTCCCTTGTTGTTTCGCCTGAGCCCCCTTCAAAAATCACCCTGAGCTCATCCTCAGTAGATCCATTATCTGCTTATCCTTCCGTCACCCCCCGTGACAATGCGCATGTGAACCTTCTTTTTCAAGATGATGAATCAGGTAGCTTCGACGCGTCAGATTGTCTCTCTTCCTACAGTCATCCCATTTTCTATTGCGATGATGACATCATGGAAACCCCGTCCACCCCCGACTCCATCATTCCCACCCATCAACGGGATAGATCACCCCATGCCCATGATGACTTGCATAACCTCAACTCAAGCTACACCTATGGTAGCTCCCACATTCCACCTTACCGGCGGCATGTGGGAAGTAGACATCCCACCCAGATCACTCCCTTCCGCAAAGTGCATTCGATGGCTACTATGGGCTCAGGTTGCCAACATTGTTCTTTATCCTCCCATTTATTTTCTTGTGGCACATTTCAGCAGGACCCCCCATCAACACCTTATATCGGTTTTACCGATGGTGCAAGTCACTACTCCCGGAATTTAACGTCGGTAGGTTGGGCCATTTTTTCCCCTTTGCAGGCACTCATTCTTTCAAACGACGTATGCATTGGTGTTGCTACCAATAATCAGGCCGAATATGATGTTGTGCGAGGTTTATTAGCCGATGCCATTTCACATCACATCCTCCACCTTCATGTTCATTTAGATTCCTTGCTTCTTGTCATGTAATTGAATGGTGTATATCGTGTGCATAATCCTATCTTGTTCAGAAGATATTTACGAGTGAAGCTTTTGATGTGTGAATTTGAAATCATTACTTTCAGTCATGTACCTAGAGCACAAAATCACTATGTAGGTAGTATTGCAAACCATATTCTGGATTGGCATTTAACACACACATTTAACACAAGACAATAACATAAAAATACCAAAACGATGCATATCCATAGTATGTGTCGTATAATAATGTTTTAGAGTTCCTCAACTCTGATACATATGACATGCCCATAGCATGTTACAAAAACCCAAAACTAGGGGCACCACCTGCCCCTACACACTAATCACTATTTGGAGGGTCTCGAGCCAATGGCTCTGCCCCTGTAGCTCGTAGATCACACATGCCCTGTCCGTCCATCGCCATGCGCCGCATGACCCTTCTCCATTCTGAGGGTAAACCAATAAATGGTTCTATGTACTGGTCATCTAAGTCTTGCCAACCATGTTCCGAAACACTGGTCAGAAGCCTCTCACATCTATGACGGATATCCTCCAGAAGGGCTGCTGCATCCTTGCGCCCTTGCTCCACTAGATCCTGCGGCCCCCGATGCTGCAGGTTGTCCCATGTACCCAGCCAGTTTTACCAGTTCTGTATTTGCATACCAAAAGCAAAAGAATCAGTTCCACATATAACATTCTAGAAACTTTACATGCACATAAAATATTAGAAATTTGTCACTCACCATCGAGTCCCCATATATGACCAGGCGACAGTGGCAGATCTGGGTCCCCATAATAGCTCATCCCACTATAGGGATAGTCGTCTATATACAACGGCATCTGATCCCAATGAACAAAGAAAATCAAGACGGGACACCCGTCCAACTTCTCCACCTCCTCCTCTGCACAGTAGTAACCCCCATCGGCGCATCCTAGGTTCTCTTAGACCTCCATCTGGGAGATGTATGTGAGGTCGCAGCGTCGGGATCTTCTAAAAGAAGAAAGAACAAAAAAATGTACCATATGCACAGTCATGGTTCACTTGCTGCTTACATAGCGAAAACTGTCGTTTCAATGACGACAGCATCATCTGGGCCCACCCATAGTAGGTCCCACTCAAAACACTCTCCACAAGCATCATATGACCCCCCGTGATGTGATGGAGTGCCTAGTTTGCCAGGATCTACAGCACCGCTGCGGCCACAACACGAGTCTCTACCCTCTCCAAATCTCCGATGGGTATCCGAGTCCCCTTGACTTGGAGACCTCACCGACAATGCTGCTCTACAAATTCTATGATGTTTCGCCCACGCAATAGTACCGACTGAGTATTCCCTACCATCCCAAGTGGTGGAAGACTAGTTAAGAAATATATGTCCTGGACCGTCAACTCGATCCGGTGCCCCTGCACTATAAAGACCTCATGGTCCGGATCCCAATAGCTGACAATTCAGGCCAATAAGGGCTCCCCATCTCTCATCAAAGGGTTCTCCACAAACTTTAGAACCCCAAACCTATCCAAAGCACTATGGGCACCCTGATCCTCACGGATCTCCGACCGTAATGCGGCCAAGTCTCTCTCTCTCCAGTTGATCTGTAATTCTACCATACCTACACAAAACCATCATATCAATCAATATACAGATAGGAAAGTCTGTTTCTCATCAAAAAACCCTAGTGCTCAGCCAGAAAACAACATCGAAACACCACTCCCGGATAGGTCGCACTTTTCAGGCCCAAATGGGACAGATTGCACTTATCTGGCCAAAACCCGCTACTCAGGTCACAGTTTTTGCCCCAAAAAGTGCGACCCGGCCATGAGGAAGAGTAGAGGGCTTTTACTGAGCATTAGGGACCTAATTTGAACTTTTAATCCACTAAAAAGAAAGAGTAAGGTTAGGCCCCTTACCTACAACTGACAGTGCCCGATACCAACAGTCAGTTTTTCTGCTACAATCACCGCAAGATTTAGGGCCTTATTTCCTCTCCACGTTCATTACAGCTCCACATGCAAATGAATGAATTTGGAGGGAAAATGCCTTATTAAAGGAGAAACCCCTGTTTATTCTTGCACTTGCCGCGATCCAACCGTAGCTCCGTTTACCAAATCGTATGCATCGTTGGAAAGCTCTCACTGAGCACTCAAATGGGTATTTGTTAGTTTTTAGTGATTTGATACTTCACCGGGACACATTTTCCCAAAAAGCACCACTTCACCCCTTCACAAAAATCGAATTTCTTCACTTGCAAAACTTGTACTGGGGGCACTGTTAGCCACCTATAAATATTTGTTATACCAAAATGTGGCTAAGACTTTTTGAGCCTCCAAGGAACAAATTTTATCACTAAAAATTGTTGGCTCTTGAAGACTCCTTGAAGGCCTCATGCCTGTGTCCAAAATCTTCATTGCTGTTCCCATTTTATACTTAGAAATCCTACTGAAATCATTAGAAGAAACTGCTGAAAGACCTTCATTTTCCCCCTTCTCAAACCTTCATTTGCTCCCCTTTTCTCCATATTTTTCCTGTATTTTTATAAGTTTCCTTCTTCCATTCATAAAAATCACTTTTCCATAGTTAAAGACTCACTTTTTAACTATTCTGAAACCCTCAAATCCTTTGAAAAAACATTAAAAATCACAAAAAACACATGTTTGTGCATAAGGGTTTAAGCCCTTCGGGCCAGGTCTCAACCACTTCCCCCACATACCCGCACCCTAAAACCCAGTGCTAAACCCCTCACAACGCTTATCGCATCGCAAACACAATATCGCCAGTCTTTATTCCATTATAAAAGTTCCGATGCAATCGCGCGATCGCATCGCAATATTCCAATGAGAAGATTAAAAGCGCCCTGGCCCGATCCGCGATTTGCGATACCCCCGATCGCATTATTTTATGTATATACCATAGACCCGCCTTCCATAATTTTAACCTTATAAATAATCCATCCCCATTCCTTTTTTCCTTTGTAAAATGCAAAAAACCCGCTTTTCCAAAGTTTTGGTCTAAAAACCCAAGTCATATGTTAAATACAATGGGTAGATTGAAAAGAGCCGATCGCACGATCGCAATCGCAGAAAATACAATGGGTAGATTGAAAAGCCCATGTCCAAACTTCCGATATGCGATTGGCCCTTTTCATACAAAACCACGGCCATATATTTCTCCATCCGCCCAACGGCCCCGCAATCGGGCGCCATGCCATTTTATATTTCCTCTGCCCAAAGTTTAAAACCTTTGGGTATATATTAAAACTCGTCGGTTTATTATATTTTATACCTCCGCTGGTCCAAATTTCAAAGAAATCTCCACCGTCAATCTGTTCTATAGATCGACGGTGCGGAGTGCGTCTTTCCGTGGTCCCCACCACCCGAAAGCCGGTTCCCCAAAAACCGGCGGTATCCATCGCACCACCCTTGGGCGAAAAGCTGTTTTCCCCGATCACCAGAGATTCCATACACTTGCTGCCACGTGTCCTGGGTACTGTTTGAAAAAACACCATCCATCGCACATTAAATTTCTCCATCGTGCGTTAACATTCGGGCCAGGATGCCCAGCAGTATCGCTATCCACCGTCCGATCTGGGCTGGGCCATCCAACGGTGATCGCTCGCCGAAGATGCCCGAATACTAACAAAGGTTCCCACGCGATAACCAGGATATGACGCGTCGTCCAAGCAATCTCTGCCATCGATCTGATATGCAGATCGACGGTCCACATTTCATCACCCATTTTCTCTTCGTTTGACCTTCAACTTCCATTCCTGGCCATCGATCTCTGCGTGATCGATGGCTCAGATTCAATCTCTTTTCCATCCGGTCCACGATCTCTCTCGATCAATCCTGATCGTTGGATAATGCCATCCAACAGCCCCACTTCCTCCACACGCCTTCCGATGCAGTTGACCTAATATGTAGGATTTTATAACATTTTGTTTGTATTTTGCAGGGTTTAATGATCTTTTCACTATGTTCGAAGAAAATTCGAAAGAGAGGGTGACGACCCTCTTGCTTTCGATTTATCGGAGGAAATCACTTGCAGGGTGTAAATTTCACGTCTCATCAATGATCCGTGTGGCATTGATGCCATATCGTCCTTGCGTAACCCTGCACTCCAGCGGAACACCATGAATCGGGCACAATTAAAGAGTATCAGTGTCGAAGACCCCAATATATCAGAACAGAGGAATAAAGACAGTTTTACGGGGCTTACGACTAAGACGGTTATCAAAAGCCTAATCCCCAATTTAAAACACAGTTAAAAAAGATAGCATAAAGGATTATCAGATAGGAAACCTCCACCACCACATATGAGGTTAATCAATTTCTCCGAGCTACCACAGAGCCACCTGTTGCCTCAAACCATTCAAACAAAGGCCGAAGTTATTGAAGAAGAGCAGATTCGCCTCTAGCGCAGCCAAGGAGTTACTTCTGCAAAGAAATCAATGCAACAATATTTGCAGAGTTACTCCAAACATTACACAGAGCCTCAAAGTCAAATAAAGCTCCCACCGAGCTTTGATATTTATTGTAAAACAGTTAATACAGTGATCCACCTGTAAACTTCTCCATCGAGCCCCTCAAAAGGCCGAGAAGTCTTGAAACTGTATTAATTGACCTAAGAGATCTTTTGTTGGATCTCACCTCCTCATTCTTCTATAAATACCTCTGTGGAAGAAGAGAAATTGTTGGTTGTAGAAATTTGAAATATATTTGAGCTTGAACTTCTGATTGTAAATAGTATTCACTGGCCCTTGGAGCTCTGTTTGTGATAGATTAGATAGGCTGAATAGTGAAGATGATTGCTGAACTGAAACATTGGACTTGAAGACTGTAACTGGTTTGAAATCAATACAAGCTGTTTCTTGGGATCCTGGTCTATATCACTGGTGAAGTGCCTCTTTCTTTGTTATTGTTTTCCTTCTATATATGTCATTTTGTTCACTATTCTCTGATAAAGAACAACAATTATAGAGTCAGGACCTACTGTATATCAGTAACCTTCTCTGACTGAAAATATTTGTCTTAATGTTTTCCTCAAATTTTTTTATTTAAGAATGATTTAATATAGTTTAAGCAGTTAGGAATGCTGGAGTTCCCTCGTCCTACTGTTTGCTTCAAACATTGTTCTTGAAAGTTATTTTCCTTATTATGCTTATTAAAGATGACTATGGAAGATATGGTGTGCCCTGGTCCTAGTTTTTTTCTCCAAAAGCAGATTCTGAAAGTTTCCCTTGGTGTTGACTGAAAGCATAATAGGTTTAAAAGTACTTTATCTGATCTTAAGTTACACTCTCTTTCTCTTATATATTTTCATACTTTCTGAAGGTAATTATGTGGATTACTGGATTGTTTGTCAGTTAAGCTGATTGAATACAGACTTGTCCAAGAAATTTATGGTTAGCCCTATTCTTGGTTGGTTTTAAACAGTTACTTAAGAGGCTTTTCCTGTTTGTACTGACTATAAATCCTTTGTGAAATTATTATCAGTTTCCACCCCTCCAACACTTTATTGTCTCCATTCCATCATTTTAATCTCAATAATATTGTGGTATAGATGACTTTCCCCTTGGATTACTCTTGATGTTATTGCTCAATTAAAGCCCAGATATGAATCCATAGCCCAATGGACTAAAAACCAGCGTTATATCTATCTTTTTAGCCTAGGCTATTCTATTCACTTGAAACTTCTTACTTTTGAAACTGTTTTTCATTTAGAACTTTCCCCTCAAGTAATTTTCATGCTCAACCATCCAAAAACAAACAAACCCTGGGCCTTCATAACTAGCCTAATATTATTACCCCAAACTTCAAAGACAAATCCATCTTTGTACATATTAGAGACATCCCTCTCCGGATTCAGGAGGGCTAGATCCTAGAATCCCAAAGTTGGTTGAAACGATGTTGTTTCTGTAATTGGACTCTGCCAATCTTGCTAATAAATTACAGATCCCTAACATTTCTGGTGACTCCACTAGGGAACTAAGTGTTTTGATACCTTTCAAGACCTCAGAGCACCCCTTGATTCAAGAAAAATTTAAGAGTAAAAAGAAACCTTTTCAAGCACCACCAAAGAAATGGTAATCATGATAAAAATTGTCTGAATCAGTGACAATCTAGGTAAACCCTAGGATTCTCTTAAGATTTTATCCAACCTTGAAAAATCAGTTGTCTTAGCCATAAGAGTAAACTATCTTTGTCTCATAACCATAGCTAAGTTTTGAAACAGGGTTAGCATATTCTTAGAAACCACACAACTGAAAAAATAATTCAGAAAAAACCTAAAAATATTTCAAATTTGTTTTCAATAAGCATGGTGGTGGACCATAAAACCTTTTACCTCCTTAGGAGTTGAAAACTTCCACTTAGCGACTCCACGATCTTTAGCAGACCTTAAGACTCCACTGGGAAGAACCCACATTATTGTAGCATCATTCAAACTCAGTTAGAAGACTGTAGGATTAATATTTGTGAAAACAGATTAGTTAAACCTCTCAAAGATTGTCATACCTAGTTGAACTTTTCCTATTTGTTTGGGTCTGAAAAACACAACATAGTGGCTCCTAGAAAGATTCACACTAGAGCCCATCCTGACCCTGATCCACCTGAGTTAGTTGATAACCCAGAAAATATACTTAGGAAGTCTCCTAGGATTAAACTATCAACTGTTTTCAGATCACCCTTGAGATCTAAATCAGTTCCTGAAAATATTTCAACTCTACAACAATCACAAGCCGACTTAGTAAATCCATTTAGAACTAGGTCATTTGATGATATAATTCAGCTAGATTCTGAGTCTTCACTTTCATCCCCAGAGACAAGTGAACATCCTGGTAGTAGAGAAACAACACCAATTGATCTACACTTCCTATTGAATTTAGGTGTCTCTCATCCAAGATCATCTCAACAATCTACTGTTGTTCCATCCACATCTACTCATCCTTCATCCACTATTCAAACCACTCCACTTCAACCCACCTTCCCTTTTGTCAACCCACCTGTGAATCCACCACCTCCTACCATGGCTGCATGGTATGCTCCCCTAGTCCTTCCTGCACCATTAGTCAATCTTCCACAGGACTATCAGTCCAAAATTCCATTATATGATGCTAGCAATGCTACAACTGCATCACAACATGTGGATAAGATGAATGACTACTTTGATAGAAATGAAATTGATGATGATTCTGTCAAGCTTAGATTATTTGCTCAAAGCTTAGGGGGAGAAGTAAGAAAATGGTTTAAAAGCTTAGCCCCCCATAGTATAAATGATCTCCCAGGCTTCCATCAAACTTTCTTAAACAAATGGGAAGTGAAGAAGAATCCTCTCCAAGTCCTTTCTGATTACAAGAACCTCCATAGAAACCCTGGGGAAAGTGTTCAAACTTATTGCACTAGGTTTAATAGTGTGTATAATGCACTTTCCCCAGAACTAAAACCTCCACAAGGCTCAGCTTTAAACAAATTCCCTGAAGGGTTTGACTCTGACATGACCTATTCGCTAAGAGAGAGAGATTTTGCAACTCTTGAAGATATGCAAAGAGGTGCTCTGTCAGTGGAAGTCAACTTAATGGAGAAGAGAGCAAGGATGAAAGCTGAAAAGAGAGTATCCTTTAGAGAGGAATCCACACGTTCTACTTCCAACTCAAAGATGGAGAAAATGATGGAAGAGATGATGAAAGAGATGAGCATAATCAAGAGAGCACAAGCAAGCCAAAACCAAACTGCTCCTCAAAATAGAAACCAGAACCAGAATCAGAATGTTAGAAGAAACCAACCTCCAAACAGACCTAGGGAAGATGATCAGTAGATCACTCCTCGCTTTCATCAAAACTATGTGAGCGAGGTTGAGGAAACAAATCAAATAACATAGGAAGATGATATTAACATGTTGGGGATAAACAATGATGACTTTGAGATTCATTATGATAAAAAACAAGGTCTATACACACCTTATGATGACAAAAGAGATGATGATGAAAATTGTTATCAAGACATGGAAAATGTCATCATAGAGCCTCAAAGAGAATATGACCTTAGAAGTAAAACTAGTCAACAACCCCACAACAACAAAACATCTGAAAAATCTTCACAAAACAACACTGCAACCAAACCTAAAGTTGTCAAACAAAAGGATAAAATAGTGGATGTAAATTCTGATAAGGGAAAAGGTAAAAGCACTCAAAACAATGAAAATCAGAGCGCAGACCTTAGTAGTACTAACACTTCAGCTAGTACTCCTGCAAAAACCATTTCGTCAAGTGTAAATAGAACAAATCAGCAAGTTGATATTGCTGATAGAATGACAGTTAATAAGGCTGAAACCAACACTTTTAAAAGCCAAATTCCTTTCAGCCTGGAGCAGGAAATTTCCAAAATCAAAATCTCTGTTCCCTTGACTGAGTTAGCTGCCCAACATGTATATAGGACCCAAATTTTGAAAGCTTTAAATATAGAGGAAAATGGAGATACAGTCAATCTTAGTGATGACCAGCCAGAGCTTATTTTTGGTCCAAATATTGAAGGAAGATACCAAGAGGGACCTATTCCTCCTTTCTACGTGAGTTTAAATGTTCATGACAAAATTTTGCACAACGTTATGCATGATTCCGGGGCTTCTCATAATTTAATGCCTAAAGTTGTGATGGAAAGCCTTGGTTTAGAAATCACCAGACCTTACAAGGACCTGTACTCATTCGATTCCAGCAGGGTAAAATGTTTGGGATTAATCAAAGACCTCTGTGTTAACTTAGCCCAGATTCCAACTGAATGCTTACTCATGGATATTGTCGTGGCTGATGTGCCCCCAAATTATGGAATGTTATTATCTAGATCTTGGGGGGCTAAGTTGCAGGGGACTATGCAGATGGACATGACCTATGCGACTATCCCTGTTTTCAATCAGACTAGAAGACTTTACATGGAGTCTCATATGCAATACACAGTTACAAGTCAAGACAGACCACAAAAATCTCCCCTCTATTCTGTAAATATAGGCCTAGATTCTTTTATTTTGTTCAACGATGAAACATTAGATGAACAAGTAACTCTAACGGAGTTAATGGCCAATAGAGAAGAGGAGGTAAATGCCACAAAACTATCAAAATGGTTTGCTGAACCTGTAAAATCTAGCAAACAAAATATGGGTCTTGAACTACAAGTCATGCGTCCTTTTATTTTAAACCTTGACACTCAAGAAAACGTTCCTCTGCTTAACGAAAAATCTGAAGAGTCTAAACAATTTCAATCAGGTGCCGCTAATCATGAAAAATCAGAATGCACAGTAGTTAAAGATAACATTCACCAAATGGATGAAACTGAAAACAATCCTCTATGGAGTATGCATTTTGATGGGTCATGCACTAAAAATAAAGCTGGTGCAGGTGTATGGATTCGTAACACTATAAGTAACCACACAGAATGCATTTCATGCAAATTGAACTTTCAGTGTTCCAATAACATAACAGAATATGAATCCCTTCTCTTAGCCTTACGTCTATTGAAAAAGTTAGGAGCCAGAAGAATCAATGTGTATGGGGATTCAGAGTTAATCGTTAGGCAAGTCAATGGGGAGTATAACAAAAATCATCCCAGACTTAGAGCCTATCGAAATGACATCATGGACCTTTTAGAAACTTTCGAAGAGTCCCAATTAATTTTCGTCCCAAGAAAGGAAAATATTGCTGCCCACAATCTAGCCTTTGCAGCTAGAACATGTTTAACGCCATATGACGACACAACTCAGTTAAATTTAGACCAGCCGTGCCTGATAACGAAAAATATTGGTAGGTGTTTGACAATGACAAACAAATAGAAGACTTCATGCAATTCAGAAATGAATTTGAACTACACAGTTCAGACTCAGATTATGATACAGACTGCAGTGAAGGAAATTTCCTTGATGAAGAAGAACCGTCTCCTGAACCTACTAATATAAACCTGTTATCTAGAAAACTTAGAAACAAAATAGAGATGATTGCAGAGTCAGAAACAGAGGAGTTAGAAACCCTGCACTCTAAAGATGAAAGTTTGCCTAAAGGTCTGGCTCCTTTAGAAGAGTTGTTCGATTTTAATGATGTGGCAAATAAACCAAAACTGGAACCTGTAGAGACTGAAGTGGAGGAGTGCAATATAGGAAGTGAGGAAAAACCGAAAATGATTAAACTATCTAAGACTTTACCAGCTCACATTAAACTCAAATACATTGAGATGTTTAAAGAGTTTTCCGATGTTTTTGCGTGGAATTACGAAGATCTTAAATCCTATGACACTGAAATAATACAGCATAGAATTCCCCTTAAAGAAAACCAAAAACCATTCAAACAGAAACTGCACAGAATAAACCCTGTTCAGTTGCCTTTGGTTCAAAAGGAGATCACGAAAATGTACGATGCTGGCATTATTGTCCCTATTATATTTTCTCAGTGGGTATCTAATCTGGTGTTTGTTAGGAAGAAAACTAGAGAAATCAGGCTTTGTATAGACTTTAGAGACTTAAACAAAGCTTCATTAAAAGACAACTACCCTCTACCCAAGATGGATCATATTTTACAAAGGGTGGTAAGGTGTAGAAGAATTTCTTTGCTGGATGGCTATTCAGGGTACAATCAGATCTTTGTTTACCCTGCTGATCAATTAAAGACATCCTTTACTACACCATGGGGCACTTTCATGTATGTGAAAATTCCCTTTGGTCTAATGAATGCTGGAGCAACCTTTCAAAGAGCCATGGACATAGCATTCTCGGAAGAACTGGGCTTCTTCATCATTATCTATCTTGATGATGTTACTGTATTTTCAAAAATAGAGGAAGAACACTTGGAACATTTAGGAAAATTTTTCGAGAAGTGCAGAAGGTTTGGAATATCTTTAAACCCTAAGAAGACACTATTTGGGCTCCAAGAAGGTAAAATCCTTGGACACATTATTTCAGAAGAGGGAATAAAGATAGATCCAAAGAGGATTGAGGCCATATTGCAAATTTCTCATCCTCGGAACATCAAGGAGTTGTAATCTTTCATTGGGAAGATCAAATTTTTGAGGAGGTTCATCCCTAATCTAGCTGAGCTCCTTAGGAATATCAAAAACATGTTGAAAAAGGAGCAAGGGGTAAAATGGACCTTGGAAGCAAAGCAATCCTTTGAACTGGTGAAACAAGCATTAACCAAAACACCGGCTCTGATAAGTCCTGATTTTTCAAAAGATTTTTATATTTTCTCGTTTGCATCAGAACATACCATAGCTGCTATCCTTTTACAGAAAAACCTACAAGGACAAGAGCAACCTATTGCCTTCTTTAGCAATGCATTAAGGGATGCCCCTTTGAAGTACAACATTATGGAAAAGCAAGAGTTTGCTTTGGTTAAAGCATTGAAAGACTTCAGAGTGTACATCCTTCACTCACACATCATTGCCTTTGTCCCAAACTCAGTTCTTAAAGACATTTTAACACATGACCCAGATGGTAAGAGAGGTAAGTGGATTGCTGTTATCCTTGAATATGATTTAGAGATAAAACCCACTAAGCTCATCAAAGGCCAAGGTCTAGCTAGATTAATGGCTGAATCAAATTTTGAAGTTCTTGATATTCATATGATTAATGCTTTAGATGATCAAGAGGAAATCTCAACACCCATTGTTGAAAACCATTTTATGAATTCCTCTTGGTATGCTGATATTCTTTATGTTCTGCTTAAATTGAATACACCTCCAGGTTTGACAAAAACAAAGGCGAGGTTCCTAAAATTGAAAGCTGTAAACTATTGCATTATAGATAAATGTCTGTATTGAAAAAATGCAAGTGGTTTATTGCTTAAATGTTTGCCTGAGTTTGATGCAGAGAAGGTTAAGTACCAGTTCCATTAAGGAGAGTGTGGAGGTAATTTGTACTGGAAGACAACAACCAACAAAATTTTGAGGGTTGGTTTCTATTGGCCTACTCTCTATCATGATGTACACAAGATGATCATAGCCTGTCATAAGTGTCTAATTTTTGAAGGCAAAATAAAACTGCTACCCCTACCTCTGCATCCCATCACTGTTGAAGCCCCATTTCAACAGTGGGGACTTGACTTCATAGGAGAAGTCCATCCACCACCTTCTGCCCAACATAGATGGATTCTCACTGCCACAGACTACTTCACTAAGTGGATAGAAGCCATACCTTGTAGGCAGGCCAATGATTCAGTTATCAAAAAGTTTATGGAGACTAATATTCTCTCCAGATTTGGCTGTCCTACCAATATCATCACTGATAATGCAGCAGCATTTGGATCAAAGAAGATTGTTGATTTCTGTCATAAATATCACATAACATTGGGGCATTCCACGGCCTATTACCCTCAAGGTAATGGACTTGCAGAGTCCTCAAACAAGAGCTTACTGAACATAATCAAGAAACTGTTGGAGGACAACAAAAAGTCTTGGCACACAAAGCTTGTTCATGCACCTTGGGCAGACAGATTGACTTTGAAGAAATCCATTGGCATGTCACCTTTCCAACTTGTGTATGGTATTGATGCAATTTTTCCAAACAGCCTTGGTGTTCCAGTGATGAAGTTGATTCAAGAGTTACAAACTGAAGATAATGACATGATCAGAAGAATAAATCATACCATTCATCTTCAGCAAACCAGAGAGGAAGTGTATAAAAAAGCATTGCAGAAACAAGACAACATTAAGAAGCTTTTTGACAGAAGAACAAAGGCCAGCAATTTCAAGATTGGGGACAAAGTTTTAAAGTGGGACTCATGAAGGGAAGAGAAGGGAAAGCATGAAAAATTTGACAACCTATGGCTTGGCCCTTACTCTATTCATTTAGCTGCTGGTAACAATGCATTTTTCTTGTAGGAGTTGAATGGAGCAGAATTGTTTGGGGGTCCTGTTAATGGCAGGATGCTTAAGCATTACTTCTCTTGATCCATGTTATGTTTTGAATCCTTTTTATCTTTTCCATTATGAATATTTCATCCACCATTGCATTCAAAGTTGTAAAAAACAAAAATACAAAAACAAAGAAAAGAAAGAAAAGAGGGCAAATTTTGAAAACAAGCAAGGTATAGCCCCATACCAAAAAAGAGAGATAAATCTGAAAGTGTGCAAGCTCAAATGCCACTCCTGAAAAGGACACTTCTAGTTAGTCAAACTGTTTAATCTTGACTAATTAGCTTTAAATTTTCTGCTGATAGGATAGTGAATTTGATATGCCAAACTGTCTAATCTTGGATTATCAGTAGATAGTTTAGGATAGAAATTAAAGGTTCAAACATGATCAAAATCTGAACCTAAGGTTGCAAAGAGAAATGACTCAAATCTGTTCTATTTTTCTAAGTCAAAGAGATGTAAAAATCTGGTTCTAATTAGCTCAAAATTTGAACCAGAAGAAAAGGAAAGACAACTCAATAAGAGTCAAAACAAAGCTGTGAAAAGAGGAAGGAAATGTTTCCAAATTTTCAGATCTTAAGCCTTCCATTTTTTATTTATTCTTTCTGCAAAATAAATGTCTACGTGCAGCTTGTCTTTATGCCATAGATCACAGCAAGTCAAACAACTTAATCTTGACTTGACTGTTTTTAAATTTATGTTTTAGAAATTTAGAGAATGAAAATCTGTTGGACAGTTTAATCCCAACATATAGTAGAATAGGTAGAGAAGCATCTGAACTCAACTATTTAATCTGAGTTCAGGGAGAAATAAGGAGTAGAATTAGATTAGTTTCCTGCTTTCAAAAGAATAAAATGTTGTGAAAAGAGTTTGCCAATCCAAGTGCACTCTATTGAAGAAAAAAATGTTAGATCTGTAGGATTGGGTAGGTATAAAGTTGTATTGATGAAGATCCATTGCTTGTATGACTGCTAATACATTTTCAGAGAAAATCATCCCAACATAGGAAGAGCAGCCCAATGGATTAGGCAACTGATCAGCCTCCCAAAGAACATTAAAGGATTAGGCAACTGATCAGCCTCCTAGAGAACATTAAAGGATCAGGCACAGGTCAGCCTCCCAGAGAATGCAAGTCTGAAGTTCTTGATGCCTTCAAGAAGGCACCATCCCCAAGTGGAGCCACTGTTAGCCACCTATAAATATTTGTTATACCAAAAGGTGGATAAGACTTTTTGAGCCTCCAAGGAACAAATTTTACCACTAAAAATTGTTGGCTCCTAAAGACTCCTTGAAGGCCTCATGCCTCTGTCCAAAATCTTCATTGCTGTTCCCATTTTATACTTAGAAATCCTGCTGAAATCATTAGAAGAAACTGCTGAAAGACCTTCATTTTCCCCCTTCTCAAACCTTCATTTGCTCCCCTTTTCTCCATATTTTTCCTGTATTTTTATAAGTTTCCTTCTTCAATTCATAAAAATCAATTTTCCATAGTTAAAGACTCACTTTTTAACTATTTTGAAAACCTCAAATCCTTTGAAAAAACATTAAAAATCACAAAAAACACATGTTTGTGCATAAGGGTTTAAGCCCTTTGGGCCAGGTCTCAACCACTTCCCCCACGTACCCGCACCCTAGAACCCAGTGCTAAACCCCTCACAACGCCTATCGCATTGCAAACAAAAGAGCGCCAGTCTTTATGCCATTATAAAAGTTTCGATGCGATCGCGTGATCGCATCGCAATATTCCAATGAGAAGATTAAAAGCGCCCTGGCCCGATCCGCAATTTGCAATACCCCTAATCACATTATTTTATGTATATACCATAGACCCACCTTCCATACTTTAAACATTATAAATAATCCATCCCCATTCCTTTTTTCCTTTGTAAAATGAAAAAACCCTCTTTTCCAAAGTTTTGGTCTAAAAACCCAAGTCATATGTTAAATACAATGGGTAGATTGAAAAGAGCCGATCGCGTGATCGCAATCGCAGAAAATACAATGGGTAGATTGAAAAGCCCATGTCCAAACTTCCAATATGCGATTGGCCCTTGTCATACAAAGCCACGGCCATATATTTTTCCATCCGCCCAATGGCCCCACAATCGGGCGCCATGCCATTTTATATTTCCTCTGCCCAAAGTTTAAAACCTTTGGGTATATATTAAAACTCGTCGGTTTATTATATTTTATACCTCCGCCGGTCCAAATTTCAAAGCAATCTCCACCGTCGATCTGTTCTATAGATCAACGGTGCGGAGTGCATCTTTCCGTGGTCCCCACCACCCGAAAGCCGGTTGCCCAAAAACCAGCGGTATCCATCGCACCGCCCTTGGGCGAAAAGCTGTTTTCCCCGATCGCCAGCGATTCCATACACTTGCTGCCACGTGTCCTGGGTATTGTTTGCAAAAACTCCATCCATCGCACATTAAATTTCTCCATCGCGCATTAACGTTCGGGTCAGGATGCCCAGCGATATCGCTATCCCTTGTCCGATCTGGGCCGGGCCATCCAACGGTGATCGCTCACCGAAGATGCCCGACAATTAACAAAGGTGCCCACGCGATAACCAGGCTATGATGCGTCGTCCAAGCAATCTCCGCCGTCGATCTGATCTGCAGATTGACGGTCCACATTTCATCGCCCATTTTCTCTCTGTTTGACCTTCAACTTCCATTCCCGGCCGTTGATCTCTGCGCGATTGACGGCTCAGATTCAATCTCTTTTCCATCTGGTCCACGATCTCTCTCGATCAATCCTTACTGTTGGATGATGCCATCCAACGGCCCCGCTTCCTCCACACGCCTTCCGATGCAGTTGACCTAATATGCATGATTTTATAACATTTTGTTTGTATTTTGCAGGGTTTAATGATCTTTTCGCTATGTTCGAAGAAAATTCGAAAGAGAGGGTGATGACCCTCTTGCTTTCGATTTATTGGAGGAAATCACTTGCAGGGTGTAAATTTCATGTCTCGTCAATGATCCGTGTGGCATTGATGCCATATCTTCCCTGCGTAACCCTGCACTCCAGCGGAACACCATGAATTAGGTACAATTAAATAGTATCAGTGTCGAAGACCCCAATATATCAGAACAGAGGAATAAAGACAGTTTTACGGGGCTTACGGCTAAGACAGTTATCAAAAGCCTAATCCCCGATTTAAAACACAGTTAAAAAAGAAAGCATAAAGGATTATCAGACAGGAAACCTCCACCGCCACATATGAGGTTAATCAATTTCTCCCAGCTACCACAGAGCCACCTGTTGCCTCAAACCATTCAAACAAAGGCCGAAGTTATTGAAGAAGAGAAGATTCGCCTCTAGCGCAGCCAAGGAGTTACTTCTGCAAAGAAATCAATGAAAAAATATCTGCAGAGTTACTCCAAACATTACACAGAGCCTCAAAGTCAAATAAAGCTCCCACCGAGCTTTGATATTTATTGTAAAACAGTTAATACAGTGATCCACCTGTAAACTTCTCCATCGAGCCCCTCAAAAGGCCGAGAAGTCTTGAAACTGTATTAATTGACCTAAGAGATCTTTTGTTGGATCTCACCTCCTCATTCTTCTATAAATACCTCTGTGGAAGAAGAGAAATTGTTGGTTGTAGAACTTTGAAATATATTTGAGCTTGAACTTCTGATTTTAAATAGTATTCACTGGCCCTTGGAGCTCTGTTTGTGATAGATTAGATAGGCTGAATAGTGAAGATGATTGCTGAACTGAAACATTGGACTTGAAGATTGTAACTGGTTTGACATCAATACAAGCTATTTCTTGGGATCTTGGTCTATATCACTGGTGAAGTGCCTCTTTCTTTGTTATTGTTTTCCTTCTATATATGTCATTTTGTTCACTATTCTTTGATAAAGAACAACAATTATAGAGTCAGGACCTACTGTATATCAGTAACCTTCTCTGACTGAAAATATTTGTCTTAATGTTTTCCTCAAATTTGTTTATTTAAGAATGATTTAATAGAATTTAAGCAATTAGGAATGCTGGAGTTCCCTCGTCCTACTGTTGGCTTCAAACATTTTTCTTGAAAGTTATTTTCCTTATTATGCTTATTAAAGATGACTACGGAAGATATGGTGTGTCCTGGTCCTAGTTTTTTTCTCGAAAAGAAGATTTTGAAAGTTTCCCTTGGTGTTGACTGAAAGCATAATAGGTTTAAAAGTACTTTATCTGATCTTAAGTTACACTCTGTTTCTCTTATACGTTTTCATACTTTCTGAAGGTAATTATGTGGATTACTGGATTGTTTGTCAATTAAGCTGCTTGTATACATAATTGTCCAAGAATTTTATGGTTAGCCCTGTTCTTGGTTGGTTTTAAACAGTTACTTAAGAAGCTTTTCTTGTTTGGACTGACTATAAATCCTTTGTGAAATTATTATTAGTTTCCACCCCTCCAACACTTTATTGTCTCCATTCCATCATTTTAATCTCAATAATCTTGTGGTATAGATGACTTTCCCCTTGGATCACTCTTGATGCTGTTGCTCAATTAAAGCCTAGATATGACTCCATAGCCCAATGGACTAAAAACCAGCGTTATATCTATCTTTTTAGCCTAAGCTGTTCTATTCACTTGCAACTTCTCACTTTTGAAACTGGTTTGCATTTAGAACTTTCCCCTCAAGTAATTTTCATGCTCAACCATCCAAAAAAAAACAAACCTTTGGCCTTCATAACTAGCCTAATATCATAACCCCAAACTTCAAAGAAAAATCCATCTTTGTACTTATTGGAGAGATCCCTCTCTAGATTTAGGAGGGCTAGATCCTAGAATCCCAAAGTTGGTTGAAACGATGTTGTTTCTGTAATTGGACTCTGCCAATATTGCTAATAAATTACAGATCCCTAACAGGCATCATGTTGCATCCATACTTTTCCACACATATGTCGACTTTCGTCATGAGTAACCATCTAGTACTCATGCTTTTATGGTCCCCATTGGACCCTTTTCATATGTGGCAGCACCATCGAATCACCCTTGTTTAGAGCATCCGACTTGAGTCATCATTGCTTTCATGGAGTCTATCCTGAGTCCCTTTGCTTCTCGCCACAGTCCTCCATCATTCATTTCTTGGTCCCTCTCTCGTGTCGTACGTTATGGCCTCCAGTCCCGCTATCCCCTATCCCTCATGATGTTGTTGTTGCGAGGTCATCCATGCCCTTTATGCTCTAACAAGGGAAGTCGTTCGTTCGCTACTCATTCCACTCCATTTTCATCATCGTCATTGGTGTCAGTCTGTTAGTCACTCTACTATTTTCTCTCATGCCCTAGTTGAGGATCCCTTATTCCCTCACCTATGGAAGACCCCCTTGATTCATTCATTCCAGAAGACAGGTCTAGAGGGCGATGTACCTTCGTTCTAGCTTCCTCTCTTGTTCGGTGCCTCGGATCAGGCAAAGGGACTCCTGATTGCCCTTTGACTTGATTGTTTCTCAGCTCCATCTCTTTTTAGCATGATTGAGATCCGTATACCTGAAGGTTCAAAGGATGCAAAGCAGCTGGACATTTGACATTCCTGAAAGGGCAGAGATGTCTCAACCTCATGAGGGGGGTGGCCCTGTAGGAGGTATCCCCCACACACTTGGATGACATCTTCATTACAGCCTTCGATGCAGCTCCATACATTTGATGATGTCGGCCTCAGCCGCTTGCGGCACCTTTTGTTTGCATATATCAGTTAGATTTTTAGAGCCCTTTCTTGTTTTCAGGGGCATCTAGGTTGTATTTATATCTCATGTGCTCAGATATTATTGTATAAGTCCTAGATATTATCCCAGGCACAATATGTATGAGGAATTCGTTATCGTGTTATTTATCTGGCTCATGTTTAGGCCAACATATGCTTTATTATTGCGTTCCATGGTTTTCCGTGTGCCTTATTGTTTGTACTATTGCCTCGGTGGGCATAGGTATGCCTCCGATGCCGCCTATAGTAGGTACTCACTCACAAAGACTTGTCGTATATGCAAGTTGCCTCCTCAAGTTCTAGTCCTTTTAGCACTTTGGTTTACCTTGTACTTCTCTCTCTTTGACTTCCCCTCTGATGTCTAGTGATTGAATTCTTACAATGTACTTCAGTCATATGATTAGCTCCTAACGCTTGCACGCTGGGGGGGAAATCTGTTACACCATTTTTTGGTCATCTAACCTATTATCATTAAATGGACCAAGTACACCATGTAAGACTAATTTTACTCCAAGTAAAACTTCTTTCACTATGAGAATAACTTAGTAAATCACCTTTATTAAGTTGTTTATGGTCTAAACAGGAAACCCCATAAAGAAATATTAAATAAATATACATTTGTTTGATTTTCCTCAAGAAATAATTAGTTAAACGGTAGTTTAATTAATATTTCTGGTTATATTTAACCCAAAACAAGGAAATTAATTAGAGAAATCATTATTTATCTTATTATTTTCTAAGAATAATTGTTTAAATCTTATTTAAATAATATTCTTTGTTAAATATGACTAATTCACCCTTAAATAATTAAATAAATCATTATTTATTTGATTATTACTCAACCATATCCTTAAGATAATAAATAAATCATTTATTTATTTATTATTACTTATACACATCCTTAAAATGATAAATAAATCATTTATTTATTATTTACAAAAAAGGGATTTGACTCAAATCAAATTCCTTTTCCCTTCAACAAATATAATAAAATATTCCATAAAAGTTGGATCTAGATTTGGTTAATAATATTTTAATTATGCACCAATCTCTAGACTAACTCAATATTTTGTTATAAATAGAAGGGTTTTCCCATTCATTTGTCACCTTTTGTTGCCTAAAGATCACTCTGGATCTCAACACTTGGTCTGGCTATTGATCCATTATCATAGCCATACTTTTCCATTTTTGTCTGGGTTTTCTACACCATCAAGAGAGAGAAGTTCTAAATCTGAAGTGCTGAGGACTCACAAGAACCCATCCCATTGAGAAGAACAGGGAACACCCTCTTGTGTTTTCCTCCCAGGTGCCATTAATAAAATTCATTGGATATATTCTTGTCTTGTCTATTGGATCTATGGAGTAAATCTTATTTTTCTACTGTTTAATGTCTTCTAATACATAGATCTAGATTTTTGCAGCATTCATCTTGATCATCTAATTGGAGATCCGAAGATATTAGTAGTCATTTATGCTGTTAGGGCTATAAGTTATGTGTAGCTAAAGTGGTATTTTTTCATACACTTCGAATAAAGATTCATACTAACAATTGTAGCAATGGGGTACATAGGAATACACACACATTCCTAGGAATGTGCATGCATTCCTAATGCTATAGCCTCAACACTCATTGAACCACTTCACATGTGTGCCAACTTAGCTTTTTCTAGGAACATGTGTGTGTTCCTAAGTGTGTGCATTTGTGCATTATCTAGTGCATGCATGCTAACATGCCGTTTAATTAAAAAAAAAAGTGCATCGTTGATTGTTACACAAGCATGCAGTGTATTTTGCAACTTAGTGAGAAATTCCAGGAGACATTGTAGGAGTGTTTGAGTGCTAGTGTTGAATTCTTCTTTAATTGATTCAAATTAGGTTTTTTAAGTCTTTTTTTTTTTAATTTTATATTTCTTTAAATTATAAAATGTTAAGCCCAAGAAAAAGTTGGATTTTGAGCGTAAAGCCCCATGTAAAGCTTTAGATATTGAGTTACATTATTATTATTATATTATTGTTGTCAGTTAGATCACTTAATTGTAATTGTACCATTTGTCTCCTATATATATACTAAGGATACTTATTTTTAAAACATCTAATCTCATTCTTAAACATTTTCTTTATTGTTAGAGGATGTCTCCCCCTTGAAGAGGCTTATCTTTCTGTCATATATCTATTTCTCAAGGCATGGAGCTTCTCCTTTCTCTATTTTCAAGCTATTTTGTATTTTTTGCCTAACATTTCATATCAAGAGCATATTATCCTAAGGATTTTTGTCCTTCGATCAAGACATCTTGTCGTTGTCCTAATAACTTTTTTCTCGGAAGTTTCACTAGTAAAATTTTAGGGAGACTAAGGAGAAATATCCGGTTACAAATGGTCAAAATTTTAAATTCTAGCTCATTATACTTTTGTAGATATAGCCTATGGAATATAAGGTTTGTGACTAACATTGAAATCACTTTTAAATGAGCCATCCTATAATTTTCAATATAAAATTTTTTCTATAAAGTTTTAGATAGTGATTTTTTTATAAGAATGAGGAGAAATATCAAGGTATTTTTGATCAAAATTTCAAGTTTTGGTTCTTTATACTTTTGGAGATACAATCTATGTAAGATAGGGTTTGTAACTAATATTGAAATAAGTTTTAAATGAGTCATATTGGGATGCTCATTATAATTTTTTTAAATGATGTTTCATAAATTATCTAAAAATTTCAAAATATTGAGGAGACAACAAAATATGCATTGTTTTTTTTGGAATCATTATAACTAATGAGATATATATTATGTAAGTTAGGGTTTTTGACTAGTCCTAAATGAGTTTCAAACAAGCCATTTGGGGATATTTTTTCTAAATTATTTTGGTGAAGTTACAATTTTTTTAGGAGTTTAAGAAGACATATTAAAGTCTTATAGCTAGAAATTAAAAACTAAAAAAACAAAGATTGAAAATTTAGACAACCTCTAAATTAGGGTTTGAAAGGTATTGTTGACGGGATGGAATATTTCTTCAAATAGAAGAGAGATCCATCCCAAGAGAACATACCAATGAGAATCTCTGCCATTTGGTGTGATTTAATACTCTATATTAAAGGCATGATGACCATTTTGATGGGATTTAAAGAGTGCATTAGTTATATTTGAATTATGCTCTAATTTGCACTTCTTTAAGCTAAACCACTCTTTCAAGCATGAATGAAAATTAAAATTTCTACAAACATGACACATCAAGCCTCAAAAAAATAAGATTAGTCCAAATTTACAAGAAACACTATGTGAAAAAGAAAGAAATGTCAATCTTCTTATTTGGGATAAGAATCTAATTATATTTAAACTATTAAGATGAAACACAATTATGTTATCACACAAATAAAAAAACATGCATATAGTAGTATGAACCATTCATATCTCTCATGTGCCCATCCATGGAATTTGTAGTTAGAGTATTATTCATGCCATAAACCATAGAGGATAGAAAAGTTAATAAACCATTAGCTAGGGTTGACTTCTTATAATTCAAGAATATTTTTTAAATAATCCATCGTAAGAGTATTATCTTCAATTACATGAAACCCCCAAAAATATTCCATTAGAAAAATGACAACTCTAATATAGACCTACTCCAATTGTAAAAAAATGCTAGAAAACTCTCTGCCTTCCTACTTGTTAGTAGTTTCACCATAGGGGTATCTTGAGCGTAATTTATCTCTTCTGCATGGTGCGTCATTCTATAGGTAATGAGTTTCCTGCAAACCTATATTCAAGGAAGGTTTTTTGGGCTCCATGTGGGGACATGTACTTCCTCATGATGACCCTCCCTTTTTCATTGGGGGTAATATTTTCTTCATATATTCCAGTATAAATCTCATTTTCTCCATTTAATAATATAATAACATATTTGGATTTTGATTTATTGCTTTCCCAAAATTCCACTACTACCATTTATCTCATTTGTTGGTTTCTTCCATGTGCATTTTCGACTTAATGTTGCTTGTTTAGAGTAGCTATGAGTCTTGATCTTGAGTCCACTAAAATCAATAATAGAAGCTATAAATTATTTTGATTAGATCATTATATTATTTTTCATATATCTCAATGCTTTTTAGGGTGGAAAGAATTGGAGGAATTAGCTTGCAAGGTCATTTCAATGGTGGCTCCTACTTTGGAGAATTGAGGTTTTAAAATTTCCACAACCATATTGAGACATAAAATGGAACTTTTTGGGGTAAAACATTTCCTTCTTTAGTGTTGGACCCTAGGATGTTGATCTACACTGAGGTTTCTTTATAAGGGTGTAATAATCATGTCAATTAGAGTTCATATTCAAAATTTATGCCTCCCACAAGTTGACCTACCATGTTGACCACCCTAGTATGAGAGGATGCCACATCAACTCTCATTATTCATGAAAATGGGGCTAACCGTGTGTGGAAGTTTAAGAAGAATCTATAAGGTCCAAAACTCTAACTCTAATTAAGGGTTGAGAGTCAAAACTTACCCCTAGTTTCCTATTGGACTATGTTAAATACCTATCTAGTAGGAGGAGTAGGGGTTATGTTATTGCATTTTGTTCCATATTTAAGCAAAGTAATTGGGAGTGGGAAGTTAGAGAGAAAAGTAGAGGGGACTAAGGTTCTATAGTAGCCTTATAAGTCACAAGTCTCAGGTAACTCCATAGAGAGCACCTCTTCCTTTGTACTTGCATATCTCCATACTAGAGAAAAGGGAGTAGAGAAACCCCATGTTTTAGATGTTGAAAATGGAAACAAGAAATATTGAAAATGGCATCAAAAGGGATTCTGATTTAATTTTCCATAAATTAAATTAAAAATAAATTGTAATTCCACATCACATGAAACCTTGTATGAGTTAACTGAGTCAAGAAGACTTAGTTATTTCCGTTAATTCAAGTTTAGGGTCAAACTAGAGGCATGTAGAGAATATCCTAATTTATAGGAGCCCTGGTTGAGTTTATTTTGAGTTGTAATTAGTTAACTCAATTTATTTGAGTTGAAATCAGTTTAAATAGTTCTAATTGATGGATGAGTTAGTGAGTGGTCTAGTGAACTAAATCTGGTTTAATTAACAGGCAGTGATCAATCAGATAACTAATAATTCGCTAAAAATAGCTATTGCATGTCAGTTCTAAGGAAGGCCCAATTTAGATTGGAGTTAAAGGGAAGTAGACTATCAGTTGTATAATTATAAAATTGTATAGGTCATGTATAACGTCATCAGGATGCCTTCTATGTATTGCACAATAAATTGAAGGGAATTTCCTAATTAATAGGGGCTCAATTCCCCCAAGAATGTGTAAGAAAGGCTGGTAAGGCAGAGGTGAAGAATTGGTTAAATATTACACCAATTTTTCTTAGATCATTGTGAGACAGTCAGAGATAGTGCAAAGAGCTCTCAGGCTTGAGAGAAGAATTGTATTGTTTCATATTCTTGATTTAATGCAATGTACAAATAACGAGGTTTTTAGCTGAGGCTTTCCACAGATACATCTTTGTGTTGTGTGATTGAAATGATTTCTCTTTCTTGTTCATGTGATTGTGCGATCGTAATTGGTTTCTGAAATTTGTAGAATAGATTCAAGTATTTTGTTTTAGCATATTACAAGATTAGTCGAATCTATGTGGATTTTCTACATTAGATGGGTTTTCTCCTATAAGGGTTTTCTACGGTCAAACTTGTGTCTACTATGGATTGTATGTATATTCATTTTATTTTATATATATTTATTTCACTTTACTTATTTCATTCATTTAAGTAGAAAATAAATTATAAACGAATTTGAGATCCAAAGGAAAAATAACCTTCGTACTATAGATATCAATTATTTTATTAGATTTATTGTGAATAAATATTCTAGTGGAATATTCAAAATATTTTATAGATCATATTTGAATTGTATCAATTGTCTTAGAGGTATTTTGTGGGTATTTGGAGGAACCTAGGAACTAGTTTAAACATAAAGTCACAAAATAGTAGCCATAGCCAATGAGCCTATTCACAATAATCCTCTTGATAAATTGAAATGGATATTTGCAAGGATGGAAGAGAAAGTCATTGTTATCAATCAAAATATGAACCTATTCATAACTTTAGAAAGAAATCCTAGATTGTTTAGAGAGGATGGAGGCTCTAACTCAAAGTTCATATTAAGGGGAAACCGGGAGACTAGGAAGACCTAGAAAAAGATTCATGGAAAGTGTATGAAATTTCAACCAATTTCGAGTGTCACTAACCCTTCACAATCCATATTCAAGATGGAAGTGAAAGTGGGCATAAATTGATACTAAGGTGATATTGATGCATTCAAACTAATTATTTAGGTGCATCAACTAGAATTTTATTTTAGTGTTAACCATGTTGATGAAAACCACAAAATTTCATTTTCTAGACTAAAGTTAGAGGGCCATGCTTTAAAATGGTGGGAAAGGCATATGGAAACACTTAAGGTGGAGGGTGGTTCAATTGTAAGTTGGCGGGAGGACTTAAAAACCATAATTAAGTCTCAATTAAACCTTATTAGGTATGTAGAGGACCATTGTATTGAGTGGCATTACTTTAGGTAGAGGTAGGGGTAGAGTGTACAAGCGAATACCATTGAATTTATAAAGATAACCATTATGCAAGGTATATCTCCCAAGAACCCATAGGTTTTCTTAAATAATATAGGGGGGTATACATAGTCATCTATGAAAGAAAGTGATGATTTTAACTCTAAGGATAATTGACAAGGCATGTGTATAGGCATAGTACCTATAAAACATAGACCATAAAAAAAGGGTAGCTAAGTGGCTCCAAGAAAAAAAAAGTCACCATGAATCTTCCAAGGAGAGGAAGAATAAATGAAAATGAGGGAATAATAATTAAAAAATAAACCCTACACATCAATGCATCATATCTCAACAACCATTATAACCATTTCAATATTGGTGGACACATTGAGGAAAAGTGCTAGAAACTACATCCAGAGCTGAACCCACAAAACCAAATGAAGGATGCAAATAAAAAGAATATTCTTGTAATATACCCAATTCCCTCAATGACATACATATTTTATAGGGTACTAGAAAATTTCTTTTTACTCACTTGAAAATAATATCTAATACGCTTTGTCACGTACCCCTAGTAAATTGATCCTAACCACGCTTGCAAAAAATTGATTTCCATCTCCCATACATTTTTAAAAAAAGTACATGTAAACCTTTCTTCAAATACTTTATATACATCTAATTAAGTTATATTTTGATTGTATTCATTTTCTCAAACATTTTAGATGAAATCAAATAAGAAATATTTATTTGATTCCTCTTGTAACATCTTGTAACATACTAATTGAAATATACCACTCAATCATGCAACTTTTGATTTCTATCTTTGAGGTACTTTATAAAATAGTTTGTATGAATATTGTAATAAAACACCTTTAACACATTTCTTCAAATGATTTGCATGAAAATAGGCATATATCAACTATAACAGTACTATTATACAATAATGTTAACATACAACAATAGTATCCCCATCCAAAAAGAAAAATTTTCATTGGGGAATTTCATCAAATAGTTTGTATGTAATGAATCATTAAATCATTTAGGTGTTTACTCAAACACTTTACATGCAAACTAATATGGAAAATTTCTGAGAGCATATCTCCTAAATTGTAGTATTCCAAGTTCTGAAAATTGAACTAAATGATCGCTCGGAGTTCCCCTCACTATAGTCTAAGTTGCGGCCTCTGGGATCTTGTAGATAAAAAATTATATCAGAAATTCAAAGATGACTTGTTTTTTGCATGATTTTAGGAGCATCCAAGAATCTCAAATTCCTCTGATCATATCTCCTAAAATATCATGACTCAAGATCTAAAATTTGGACGAGATGACCAATGGGTTTTCTCCTCACTATGGTTTGATTTTCCATTTATGGAACCTCCCAGAAAAATAGTTATAGTATAAATTCCAACATGGTTTGTTTGATGCATGATTTTAGGAGCATCTAGGAAGCTAAACTTCCTTTGATCATATTTCATAAAATATCATGACCCAAAATCTAAAATTGGGATCAAATGATTCTTGATATTTTACCTCATTATGGTCCAACTTTTAGTTTCTAGAAGCTCTTAGAAGAAAAATTATAATAGAAATACCAAAATGATAGGCTTAAATAAGAATTTAAGAAGCCTATCATAATGTCCCTAGTCTCTTGCTAACCCACACTATCACAACCACAACACTTAAAAACACATGATTTATCTCGGGAATCAAATCCATAACCTTACCATAGTTGTATCTAGGCTTGACAGTACTCGGATTTCATGAATGTAATTGTAGTATGTAACATAATGCCAATTTTAACACATGTAAATCATAATTAGAACATCCAAAATGGGAATGAAAATTAATGGCAATTAAATAACCACAATTATTTTCATAGAATAACTTACAAAACCATTTAACATCATATTAACTAGAAATTACGAATACATGTGTAGCCAATAAATACACATAACAAAATACAAGTGAATTATAAAAATTATAAAAAAACCCCAAAACGAGGGTTTTAACATAAAACAATTAACCAACACAGCACATAAAATGGAGCACTTATCTTTTCAAGAAAATCTAACTGCCCGTGGGGTTGTACACGTTACACCCTACTATAGACTAGGTAGTTCATGAATTTCAACCATGGGTCACCCTCGAGCGGGGAATACAACTCCGCAGGAAACGGTAAACCATAAATAACCATACTTCCACGACCACAGTACCAACCCAATATTCATGGCTCCAACCACAAGCTTTGATTTCGCAAACCTATGCCCAAATAGTGCCTTATGACCAACCAAAAATATCTCATCTCTGGGATTTTAGGAGCTCATTCTGCTCCAAGGCTTCCAAGCATCCTCTAAGCCATAAACCGAAAGAAATCCCCATTGGTCCAAAACCCAAGCTTAGGGCTCACTATCTAGTTGCTCAAAACCAAACTCCAACCATAATCCTCCTCAGGGTATTAATTAGAATGAACGTAATCATGATGATAGTGATCGATAATAATCCATCACTTCACCAGGAAAATATATATTCGATATCACTCTATGGCCTTTCTCTACCATGTGGCACACCTTGAAGCCGTCTGGGCCCTAGATGTACTCATCACCAACACTTGTTATCAACACCCCATTTCCTATCATTGTGGAGTTGCAACACCCCCCATACTTGAATCGTGGAGTGGGATTCCTAACCAACCTATTATATTTTATCATAAAAATATGTAAATCAGTTACATGATATTTACAATCTCAGCCCTCTAGCCACTAAACCAAATCTGGCATATATGCATGGACACACTAGCCTAAAAATAGCAAAAATACATAGGCACATAGGCCCACAAAATGGCTCCATCTCACCAGCCTAATATGAAGGTACATATATTTACATCATAAACTGCATGGATATTACATTTCTTCCCCCCTTTATTTTATGCATTGTCCTCAACGCAACATATATACATGTATATAAAACACATCAGTAAAAGAGATGAGGGTACTCTTTCCTCATTATTCCTTCCTACTCCCATGTGGCTTCATCAAGATTGAGCAGGGTCCATTGTACCTTTACCATGCTGACGACTCAATTCCATAGTACCTTGATCATTATGTCCAAAATATTTATGGGTTACACTTAGAAATCACCCTTTGGCTCCACCTAGATCATATGCCAATAAATCATGTGATTAGTAGTAGGAATATACCTTTTAATCAAATATACATGAAATGCATCATGAACACAAATGACTGTAGGAAAATAAAGTCTATATGCAATTGAACTTATCCTCTCTAGGATTTTGAATGGTCCATAATAATGTGATGCTAATTTGGCAAAAATGCCCAACTTTATTGAACTATTCTATGGTCTAACTTTTAAAAACACACGATATCCAAATTTAAATTCTCTATGAACTCTATGAATATTTGCATAAATTTTTTTCCTATCTTGGGAAACTTTTAGATTTTGCCTAATTTTCACAACTTACTCTTCCATTTCCCTAAGAAATTTTAGACAAACCATGATTGTATCCACTAGATTGCTCCAATTCACTCCGTATGACACCTCCTACCATATAGTGCTTCAAAAAAATCATTTTTAACAAATCTTGATATCCATTATTATACAAAAACTCTACCAAATATAGGTAGTCCTCCCATTTGGATGGTTTATCCATCACATACATTCGCAACATATATCTGATCACCTAGTTAACATGGTCAGTCTATCCATTAGACTCTGAGTGATATGTGGTACTAAAATTAAAACTAGTACCGAACCCTTTAAATAATACCATCTAAAAATTAGATGTGAAGTTTGGATCTCTATCTGAAATAATTACCCTAGGCACACAATGTAGGCTGACAATTTCTGTTATAAAAATATCGACTATGTTAGCTTCTTTATGCGTTGATTTCACTGTTATGAAATGAGAATCTTTGGTAATCTTATCAACCACCACCATAATAACATCATGCCCTTTAACTATCCTAGGAAATTTAGTAATAAAATCCATTGACACCACATCCCACTCCCACTAAGGAATGGGTATGGGCTGCAAAAGGCCTATTGGGTGCTTGTGATCAACCTTAGCTCTCTGACTTTCCAAACATCCTGCTATGTGATTTACTAAAGCCTTCTTTAATGCAAGAAAAAAATACCACTTCTTGAACACTATAATAGTATTTTGATATCCTGGGTGTCCTACATAAGGCGCCCTATGCATCTCCTCCAGAATTAGCTCTTTCACCTCCTGCATGTTTGGCACATATATACAACATTTGCAAAGAAGAAATTCAACTTCACCAAGCTCCAAATATAAATATTTTGGTTATCTTCCCTCTTTCTATAAACTTTTCTTGATGAGAAAATACTGCTTATCCAAATTTACAAATTCTTTAACTTTGGACATTATATCCACCTTACATATACTCATTGTTGAAGCATGCATTAAATGCACTCTTCAGTTAGGAGCATCTGCCACTTTATTATCCTTTTGTTTAATGTACTTAATCTTGAAATCATATTCAACTAACAATTCAAGCCACGTGATTTGTCAAGCATTAAAATTGGACTACTTAAACAAGTGCCAAAAACCATAGTGATATGTCTGCAATTAGAATCTCTAACTCATAAGATAATGTCTCCACACCTTAAGAGAATGAATGATAGCTACCAATTCCAAGTCGTGTGTAGCATAATTTCTTTCATTATCCTTCAACTTTATAGACTCGTAACACACCACATGTCCTTTTTGCATAAGAACTCCTCCTAGAACTTCTCGGCATGCATTAGTGCATATAAAAAAATCCTCATTTGGATATGCAATATTTAATACTGGAGCACTTGTTAATAAAGGCTTCAAACGTTGAAAGGCTTCCTCACATGGAGAGGTCCATTCAAATTTAAAGCATTTTCTCTATAATGAAGTGATGGGATGAGAAATCCTAAAAAATCCTTCAACGAATCTTCGGTAATAACCATCTACGCCCATAAAGGTCTTGACTTATATAACATTCTTTTGTGCTATCCATTCCTTGATGGCATTAATATTTTCTAGTTCTACAACTATCCCATCCTACGAACTAATATGGCCCAGGTAATGAATTTTCTTTTGATAAAAAGAACATTTACTTATCTTAGCATAAAGATGGTGTTATTAGAGCACTTGTAGAACTAACCTCAAATGCTGCTCATGCTCCTCCTCAGATTTAGATTACACCAATATGCCATCTATAAAAACGATTACAAAATTATCCAAATATTTTCGGAAGACTTCATTCCTCAAACACATAAAAACACTTGGTGCATTGGTCAATCTACAAGGCACCGCTGTGAAACTATAATGTCCATAACGAGTTCGTAAAGTTGTCTTACTAATATATTCTTCCTTAATTCATAGTTGGTGATATCCTAACCTCAAATCAATCTTGAAAAACACCTTATATCCTCGAAGATGATCAAATATATCATCTATCCTTATCAATGGATATTTATTCTTGATAATCATTTTATTCACCTGTTGAAAATCCACTCATAAGTGCAATGTTCCTTCCCTTTTATTAAAAAACAGGACTGGAGCACCACCAAGGTGATACACTAGGTCATATATATACCTTCTTCAATAAATAATGTAATTGCATCTGAAGTTCTTTGAGCTTTGGAGTCCTCATTATGTAAGGGGTTTTAGAAACTAGAGCAACTCTAGGCACCAAATCAATCGTGAAATCCATATCCCTCCTCAGAGGTAATCCTAGAATTTTAACAAATACATCAACATATTATTTTAGTACCATATAATTCTCCAAATCAACCTATTGATCCCTATTAGGTTCCTCTAGATGAACTGCCAAAATATGATATCATTTTCTAAATTTCTTTATTAATTGTAGAGTTGATATCTCTCTGATAGATATCAATCTAGAAAATTTGTGGACCTCTATGTCGACCTTCATTCATCAATACAAATAAAGGATTGATTTTAGAAATCCAAAATCGTATGATTCTACTCCAACCAATCCATACTGATCAATAAATCTTATGACCCAAAATTAATTACATTAACCTCAACCTTAATACTTCGTCCATTTAAATCAATTGGACATCCTTTTACTAGATTTGCAACTCTTATATTTACTCTTGTAGGTAATTGAACCAACCATACCTTTCAATTCTTAATATTATCTAAATTAAATTTCTATATCAATTTCAGGTCAATATCACTTTTTTTTAAACATAAATGGGTAATTTTATTATTAAGTCTGCGCCTGGTCACAACAAATACATGAGGAGTACAACTTCAGTTTCACAGGCGCTTCCTATCCATCATACTGACTTAGAACATGACTCTTTCTATCAACCTATAGATATATATGATGATACTAACCATACTAATATTACATTACTACAACTTCTGACAGTGATGACCAAAATTTACAAAAATTAAACAGAACCATTCTTTTAGATTACAACATCAGAAGAAACCTTACATAAAAGTAACTTAACACAAAAGACATAGAGCTTATTTTTCTTTTGGAGCTGGCTCATTGAGGTTGATATCAGGGTTGATAGGAATTTCCATAAGTTGGTCCCGAATATCTGACACAATCTTGGTGAGCGTGAGTTCTATGAGCATTCCTCTAAGAGATTCAACTTCATCTTCCATTCCAGCCAATTATTGTTTGTGAGCCAATGAGCGCTCTTCTTATGCTGCTTGTAAGTGGTATAACTTCAAGAAGTTCACCCGTAATTCATATAGTTCTTGTTGTAATACTTCAATTTCAAAATTTTAATTAGCATAAAAATTACCCTTCATTGGAGCATTTGAATCCAAGTTAGAGTCCATTGCGAAAAGGGAATTGTTGTGTCGGAGAAGAAAAACATGCCCCCAACTAACCCAGAGGTTGACCAATTGATACTACTAATTAGAAATACCACAAACAACCAAGTTTGTATAACAAAGCATACGTCTAAGTTGGATTATGAACTTCCCCTTAACCAAAGGATTTCCTGAGCAAGACAGAGAAAATTCATGAGTGATTATACCATAATTCAAATTGTGAAGATTAACCTTTCTATCTAGGGGTTGTAGAATTTTTAAATTTGGTGAGGGTAACTCGTAGATACTGCTAATATTAACAATAATAAGGATTCGAGTGATCCATAGAGTTGTGGAGCCAAGGTCAAAAGAAGAACCTAGCGAACTTGAAAGGCATTTCCTCCAAATAACCCACGAACATAAGTGACAAGCCTTGGAATCCCCTGATGCTAAAAATAGAGCCATAACATGCTCTTCACATGCGATACTGGAGGAGGCTTGCTTGGACACCACATTTCAATAAACAAGCTTAAATTTAACCCAATTCCTCAACCATAGACCAAAGCACTGATTTTATGAGAAACATAACAAAGCTTGAACCAGTAAGCAAGCCATTTTATCGACAATTCAACTGTCTTACCACACGATTGATTTCATATCACCATTAATTTCGCTTGAACACCCACCCTTGAAAATCATCAAAAATATTAAGTATTGTAAATACCAAGGATTTAATCTCAGATTATAAATTTTGTGAGCATGAGTGAACCATCACCGCATGACAGAAAAATGCATGAGAAACCACTTCAAGGAAAGAAAGGATATAGGGCCTAATAACTGCCTCCATAAAGGCACCAAAATGGGTGGAACTAACATGGATCCGTAAGATGCATATGTAAGCAGCCATGGATGAGGAAGTCACTAGGGAATGGGGACATGAGATTTAGGGAAATGAGGGAGGGAGATATGCAAAGGTGGGGGGGGGGGGGGGGGAAGGGGGGTATTTTAAATGAGAGATTATATTCCAAGAGAGATCAAGTGGAAAAATCAAGAGAGTCCATCATTTCAAGGTCACATGAAAACAAATGGTCATACTTAGATAAAGGGGAAAAATTCATAGGTCCTTAGGGAATAAGATTAAATTTCTATGAACCATTTATGTCTAATATTTCTTCACCCAAAGTGGAAGCTTTATTTTCCTCCTTATCAACTTCCAGATTGTTATTTCTGAGAATGTGGAAAAAGTTCTTGGAGGGAAAGAATATTTACAAGATTTTTATTTGTCTAAGATTTGGGATAAGGAATTGTCCTTTGTATTGCCAGGTTTGGAGAGATATAGGATTGATATCAGAGATTCCCCCAAAATGATGATGTCTTTAATACCTTTGTCTTTGGTAATACTGAGACCTTTGAATAGTCCATAAGGTTCAACTTGATTGTTTATATTCCTTCACAAACCACAAGAATATTTGACTTCCACTATTCAAGCGGGATTATATAGAATCCCTACCCCTCCTACCACCCCTGGATTTTTCTTCAAACCTCCATCAAAGTGAAGGATCTTTTTGCCTATCTAATTGTCTATTCTTCAAGAGCCTTTGGAGAAATGTGAAGTTTCAATTTTGAGTGGGGGTCTTTTGGAATCAGACTAGTGTTATGTTGAGAAGAGATATAATTCATCCACTGATTTTCTAGATCACCCAAAACCAAATCAAAATGAAGGAGTTTCGTTTCAAAACAGAAGGAGAGATACTTAAGGGAAGAGGACTTTGTAGAAAGATGAGTTGAGTTGAAAATGGAAAAGTTTTGAGCAAGCCAGACTTAACAACAAATATATTTGGGAAGAGTAATCCAAAGAGATTTAAAAGGGATTTTGGATTGAAGGGAGACCAAATAGTGTTTGTGCCATTAGGAAAACCAATCCTGCAGATTCATTGGCCAAATCATCCTAGGGAAGAGAGGGTCCAAGGAAATAGTCCAAACCAGTTTGATGTAAGGAAAATATATGAAAAGATGTTGGATGGTTTATTCAATTTTTTTTCATAGAGGACATCTCGAGGGGCCATATATGCCTTTCTTATTGAGGTTTTTCGAAGTCAAATTTTTTTTTAGGAGAATCCAAATGAATATATTTACTTTAGGAAGGGAATTTGTAGTGCATACATTTTTCCAAATTAAGGATTTGGGGGGAACTTGTGATTTGAATAACAAGTCTGAGTAACCTTGACTGACCGTGTAGGAAGAGTTTTTCCATCCCAACTTGTCTTGATGGTGTTGATTGAGAGGATATTTTCTAGAAATATTTCTCATTAAATCCATTTACAAACCTTTTAGATGATCATGGAGGCTTCCCATGCTCCATCCCTTCCATAAACCATCTTCCTGCCAAGATCAAATTTGCATAAGGGTTAAAATACCTTGATTACTGATATAGTTAAAGAGAGGAAGAAGATTCAAAACCCAAGCAAGTGGGGGGGAGTGAAGGATAGGGTCATACCATATGTTAATTCTTTCTTTGTTCCCAGGAATCCAACATAGGTGATAATTAATCAGTTTAGAACCGACTGAGATAAGTTTCCAAATGGGAAAGCAATGTTGTGTGTGACGATCAACCTCATATCCAAGGAGGTTTTTTTCTCTTAATATTTGAGCCCACCATGCATTGGGGTGAGTCTTTATCTTCCATTCTAGTTTCGCTCTAATGGCCATGTTCATCAATTCTAGATCTCTGATACCCAACCCCCCATGAATTTTTGGAGATCTAATTGTGTCCCATTTAACAAGGTGAAATTTCTTGGTGGAGGACTTCCCACCTTCCCATAGGAATTTCCTCAAAATATTTCCTATTTTGGTTAATATGTTCTTTGGAGCCAACATAGCTAAGAAATTAAATAAAGGAATAGTTTTAAATAATTCTTTAGAGAGAACTTCTCTACATGTTAGATTGAGCCAACGAGCACCCTAATTTTCCATTTTTAACTTGATATTATCAAAAATTCCCTACTAGTGTCTTGTTGATGGTTTCCTCAAACAAATAGGCATTCCAAAGTACTTAAAGTCTTCCCATTCCTTTACTATTTTAAATTTTAAAACATCCTCGATTTTCTTGAGTGAGGCTGAGCTAGTGTTGCAAGAGTAAATTTGATATTTGGCCTCATTGATTTCCCCCCTTCAGGAAACAATAAATTTGTCCAAGAAATTTTTATATCTTTGGAAATTATCATTGAGGTGCCACCAAGAAGGATTTTATCATCTGCAGACTTCCCATGGTTAATGATTTTGAAATTTTCAGAGAAATATATTCCAAGGAGTTGCCCCTCCATTCTTTAAAATTCCAATCTCCTGCTCAGAGAATATGCCATTATAATATACATGAAAGGGGAAAAGGGTCACGCTTGTTGAAGACCGCTGAATGCCTTGAAGAAGTGGGAACCTGTTCCATTGACCAGATGGTCGATCCACAAGGAACCTATACAGAGCGATCCACTGAATGAAATTTTCATGAAAAGGCTATTTTCTTCATAACGTGGAAAATAAATTTATGTCTGACCCTATAAAATGCATTTTCTATATCAAGATTAATAACAATGCCTTGATCTTCCCTTATCCAACTAGAGTCGACTACTTCCTAGATCATAATCACATTGTCAAATATTTGTCTTCCTAGGACAAATCCACCCTGATTCTCGCTTATAATGTTGGGAAGAAACTCCTTAATTCTATTTTCTAGAATTTTAGCAATAACTTTATATGAGACATTACATAATGATATGGGTCGGAATTTGGGAAAGGAAGATGGCTTGTTTTCTTTAGGGATGATAGCTAGAAGTAATGAGTTGATCCCCCCCCCCCCCCTGACAAATATTCTGGAGAGAATATCCTATAATTTTGATAAGATATTTGTGAATAATATCCCAAAACTATTGGAAAAAAAGAGTTGGAAATCCATCTGACCCAGGAGCCTTGTTTGGATGAAAGGCGAAAAAAACATGCTTGATTTATTCACTCAAGGGAGGAGAAATTAGACTACCATTAATTTCTCCAGTTATTAATTTAGGTATATGTTCCAACATATACAAGTCCTACTAAGCTGTCTGTTGGTTTGAAGCTTGATATAGGTTTCTAAAATGAACTATTGTTGTCTCTTGAATGAGTTTGGAGTCTTCAATTCTTTTCCCTTGATGATGAATTTCTACTATATTTTTATTCCGCTCTCTATTCTTAGCTTGATTGTGGAAGAACTTCGTATTTCTATCCCTTGATTTCAGCCATATACTATGAGACTTCAATCTCCATTTTTCTTCCTCTTGAAGGAGTGAGTAGTATGATTTGCATTAAAAAATATCCTTAGAAACTTGATCAAATTACAATTGAGATTGGATTTGTTCTACTTGCTTTTACAAATAGAGGAGGGAGGGTTGATTGCCCTCTTTTTATTTTTTCAACCACTGCTTTATGTCCTACTTGAGTATATTTATATGGGGATGCACTCCACCCATTGGTTCCATGAAGAAGAAACTATCTCATGGAAGCTTGCACTTTGGAGCCAAAGAGAAAAAAATATGAAGGGAATGGGTCCATGATTTTGTGGGATGGTCATTTTGAGCATAAAAGGTCTATGATCTGAACCATTCCAAGGAAAAATGGAAGATTGGAGGCTGAGTCTTGAAGATAGGAGATTAAGGGAAGTGATCATATCTTCCATGGCTTCTTGTTGAGTATCTCTAACTAGATATCCTCGTCTTTTTTCATTTTGGTGAAGCACTGTGTTAAAATCTCCCCTAATGATACAATTTCTCCTGGAATTAGTTTCTTTAATTCCCTTTAATGAGTCCCAAAAATCATTATTTTCATGATAGAGCATAGGAATATACAAATTTACAATAGTGAATACCTGATTGAGGGACAAAATGTTGAAAGTGGTCGTGATATAATGCTATGATTTCTTGCTATTTATAAGTTTTATCTGATTTGGGTCCCATAATGTAGTCAGACCTCCTAACGAACCCTGAGAGTTGATCTCAAGAGTATGGTTCTTATTCCACATTTTACTATATTTTGAAATAAACTCCTTCACATCCACTTTAGTTTCCTGGAAGGGGGCTATTGCAGGTTTTTCTTTTAGGAGTAAATATTTTTCTTTCAATATTCTTTTGTTTGATCCCAAGCCCCTACAATTCTAGGAGACAATGTTCATGATTTACTTTTGATTTGGGATGACCTCTTCACAAATCCAATTGCTGCTCATTTATTTCCTTCTTTATTACCCAAATCAGTAAGTTGACGTGGGATAATGCTTTGAAAGCCCATATGCTTGTCATTATCTACTTAGATTGTCTAAACCTCTTTGTTAGTTTTCCTACTTGTATGGCATGTCCTTCAATTAATTTCTTTGGATTTCTTAGCATATGATTTTTCATCCGTAGAGATGACTTCTCTAGATGGGCTTGTGGCTTCCTTTTGGGAGAGATAATTCTCCTCTTCCTCTTCTGATAGGTCGATTGTATCAACTTGGGAAGGGGCAGGAGAATGATTACCATCTTTCTTCGGATTGGGTGGAGGATTATTCATTGTGGATGGATTGGACTAGTGAGATGTGTGTTCTTCTTCATTTAAATCTGCCAGTACCTCATACTTATTCTTATTTCCTCCTTTAGATTGACTGGTGCCTTCTTTATCTAGATTGGGCTTACTAGGGTTTGAATTCTCTTTGGATTTCTGAGAGGTATTATCTTGTTGGAGAGGGTGTTGCTTGTTAGGGCCTTTAATTCTTTTGGATTTTCGCCATTGTCCCCCCTGATCTCCCTAATTTTATTGATCGGTTGTTGTTTTGGAGAAATTTTTGGAAAAATGGTCGTATTCATGGAAAGCTCGACATTTAAATGCTAGTTGATCATAATCTACTTCTTGAATACGAGTCCAATCATCCATACTCAATTTTATAGCAGGTGGGAGGCATTTCTCAAGATCCACTTCTATGCATATTTTGGCACTAGAAAATAACCCTTCTTTAGGATTTTAACATTCAATATCTTTTCTAGGAGAATTCCCACTTAGGCTAAAGATAACATGATTCCAATAGTGCAGCGATAGGTAAGGAAGTTTAAGACTGGAACTGTCATTGGGATATCAAAATTTAGGTTTAAGTTAGCATTCCATCTATCCAAATACAGTCCTTGTGACCCCATAAAGTAAGGCCCACTTCTGAAAATTACATCCCTATCTTCTTTGTGCTAAAAAAAGAAGGTGAAGAAGCCTCCCGACAAAATAAGATACTACATCCCCTTTCATTTTTGTCTTCAAGTTATTCTCAATTCATGTTCTCATTGATATTGGAGTGGGCCACAAGCCCGTAAATTATCCAATAAACCAACGATCTACAAATTGGAGGGCCCTTGACCGAACTTGAGGAGAAAAAAATACTAATTTAGGAATATCATCCAATTTTTTTACAAATTTGGAGGATGGCCCTCTTCTGAAATTTGGGGCTATTGGTGACCAAGTTATTAAAGGCTAAGACTTCTGTTGGGCCTCATATTTATCATATTTTATTTTCCTTCTTAGTTTAAATATTATTTTCTAAATTATTTTTTGTGATTAAGCTATGTTAACTAATGTAGTATGGACTTTAGTAGTATTCTATATGCATTTATTGTTTTATTATTTCATGAACAAATTCGATCATTAAAGTGTTATTTCCTAATGAACAGATCCTCATTATTGGAAAAGAATATATTGACATGTCGATGTTTGATGTTGTTTCTTGGGGTGGTCGGAGGATATCACGTAAGCCTCATGCTATTACACTATGTTTGGAACATATTAGTTGAGGATGACCTCTTGACCTGGCCTTTCAGAAGTATTAAGATCTTTGAAACTTAAATGACCATCCTGAGAATCTTTAGATTATCAGGATCACTCATTATTAAAAATAGATTCTCTAATCTTTATCTTTTACTGATACAATATAAAAATTGGTGTTGAACCTCGAAAGGGGTTGTTCAAGTTGTAATATTATTTTTGACACAAGCTCAGACTTGCAATTACATTAATTATAACTTTTTTTTTATGAAAATCAAATGGAAGTGTTCATTACTCGGATTTAGTCTGTTGTGCTGATTTCTTCATAAGGAAGTTCGATTATGGATTTGGGCTTGATCTTGGAAACAACGATGTCTTATCTTGTATCATTAAATTTGTGTTTGATTCCACTATTCCAACTATTTTTATTTTCATAATTGTTCTTCATTTCTCTCTGCTGATTTTTTAAATTGAATGATTTTTTTTTTGTATCAGGGTTATTGAAACTATTATAGAGTAGATTTGTTGTAGTCAATCTGTTAAAAGTAGTTGTCCTTCCTTCTTTTTCCTATAGATTGTCATAGATTTTTTATTTCGCTTGTTTAATTTCCATTAAATAGTATGATTTTGTAGTGTTTTCTTTTTACTCTGTAGTTATTGTTCCCTAAGAAAAAACTTGTTGGTCATTATGTTTTCTTTTGTTTTTTCCTTTAGAAGCCCGTAGAAGTTAATGATTTTAATAGTTTGCAATAATTAGAGATTTCATATTGAGTTGACTCCTTTAATATTGCATCCTTGCTTTTCAATAGGATCATAGAAACTAGTCATATCCACATTTATCTTGCATAAACTGTGCCAATAACCTTGAAATAAAAAAACGAAACCTCAGGTTGACAAATTAATGTGTAGCAGTTAATTGGTCCTTTTAGGAACGATTAATTGGCCCAACATTTTGGCACCATTGCTGGGGAGGTTGTCAAAGAGAGTATTAGTTGTATCCTTGGGGAATGGTATTAAAGACGGAAGGTAAGAACTTGCTCACACACTTAAGTAAAATGCTTGTGCCAGTGCCTACCCTCATCTGATATGTTTAGATTGTCTAGTGTGTATGACTAGAAAGAAGCATAGGAGTAGGAACTAGATTGATATAGATCAAAAATCCATCCAAAAAATCACCAAAACCCAAGTTCAAGTTGGCCTTGGAAGAACAAATTTTATAGACGAAACCATTCGCAAATCAAAATCTCAAGTGTCAGTAGGTCCCCGAGCAGTATTTGGAAGGGTTCTACTATTGTTTCCCCTCAAGTATGAAGGTCATTTGCTAGAGCTAATGTTGAGATTAATGATAAAACTGTAGGATCCGAGTAGAGCTTCCAAGACATATATTTTAGGAATCTCAATCCTTCTTGTAAGAGTGAGGGTCACTCTTGCAACTTAAGGGAAGGGAAGGTGAGATGAGTGAACCATACCCACAACCTTCTAAGAAGGAATTCCCTACAACTCCCATTGTAAGGTGAGAAACCAAAGTTCTTGATCTGAGTAGTGTTGTAAGACCTGGTGAAAGTCAAGAATTTCGTCAACATATTACTTTCAACACAGTTATCGATCAAACGGGAACTATTACCTCAAAAAGAGAACTCTAGCCCAAAAAACTCAAAAAACATGAAAAAACATGAAAAAACGAAAAGTGTGTCTTTCAGAGTGCACTTTTTTTAGGGCCAAATTCTAACATTTTTTAAAATTATGCTAAAAACCAATTTTTTTTCTTGAAAAAAGAATTGAAAAAACACCCTCGAAACAAAAAGTGTTGATGGTAGAATAACATCGCTAATTTTTTGTGCAAAAAACAACATGAAAACGAAAAGTGTTGATGCTGGAATAACGTCGTCAATTTTGTGTGTGCAAAAAACACCTTGAAAACGAAAAGTGTTAATGTTGGAATAATGTCTTTTTATTTTCAGGGTAAATTGCCAACAATTTTTAATAATGACATTAAAGATAAAATATCATGACTCTCAAAATCCTTAAAATTTCAACGATAAACACAACATTAAAGATCAATTATCAAGTCTTAAAATTCCAATGATTTTTAGGCATGGTATTAAAGATAATATATTATTGTATCTCTGAAAAGCCTTAAAAATCCAAGGATGACATTAAAGATAAAATATCACGTTTATGAAAAAAAACTCCAGTGATTTTTAGGCATGGCAAAAAATTTAAAAAATAAAATAAATTTTTTTTCTTTTTTTTTTTAGTTATAATAATAATAATAATAATAATAATAATAAATAGTCTAATTAAAAAAATGATAAAATAAAATAACTCAAATAAAAAAAATTAAAATTGGTTAAAATTAAAATAAAAAAATAAAATATTAAAATAAAAAATAATTAAAATTTACAAATATAAATTAAAAAAGATTAATTTAAAAATAAAATAATAAAAACTTAAATAATAAAAATTTAAATTAAAAAAAATAAATTTAAATTGAAAATTTAAATTAAAAAAAATTTATATAAATATATGAAAAATACATTTTTAGATAAAAAAAATAACACACACACACACACACACACACACACACACATATATATATATATATTTTTTTTAAATTAAAAAAACTTAAAAGTATATATATATTTTTAAATAATAATAAAAAACATTTTTAAAAATAAAATTAAAAAATAAATTAAAAAAATTTAATAAAAAACAAAAAAATTTAATAACATGATATAAATTAAAAAAAATAAAAAATAAAAAATAAAATTATTAAATAAAAAAAATAAAAATTAAAAAATTAAAAATAAAAGAATTAATTAAAAAAATAAGTTAAAAAAAATGCGTTTGACCGCCACCCTGGGGGTCGCGGGAGAGCTTCCACTCTCCTACGGCCCGCCGGCCGAGCCCTGCGGCCCCCAGGATAGCTGGGGTTGAATCTTGGAATCGACCCTTGTCGCTCTGGGGGCTGCGGGGCTCGAACCCCACTTAGTCATTTTAAACTCTCCTAAGATTTACACAATGGAGATTTTATCAGAATCCCACGATACTGGTCACACTCACTGTCAGGGGACTAGACATAAAATACAACTCATCATTCTTCTTTACAAAGATCATGTCAGTCGCTTGGATACCCATAATTATCACTGTCACTTGAGTAATACAAATGTTGCGGACTTGGTGACAAATGTGCTTCTGCATGAGGTGGCATGATATTATGGCACAAAAAGAAAGGAGATCCATACATGCTAGGTACTCTCTCATTTGCAGGATTACAAAGTGACCCAAAGAATTTAGATCTTTCCTTATAGATGAGTTTCTCTGGTGGTTGAAGACTATGTACTTTAAGTGTGTTGAAAAAGTGTTCTATCTGGAAGCAAAGCCATGCCTCAGACTGAGCTGATGTTCTGATGTCTTCTAAGAGTTAGTGAATAAATTCATTTTTCTAATGGTCCAAAATATTCCTTCCCTTGGACACCAGAAGTATTTTGAACCAAGGTATCCAATGGTTGTAGGGATTACTCATAAAGCTACATTCAAACATAAACCAAACTCTTTTGGCATATTTTGTGTATATCATGATATTACAATAGTTTGCATAGCTCAACCATGTCTCATACAGACAAATATATCTTTGTCCTGCAAAAGGTGCAAATATGATGGCCCCTTGAAACAGTTTGGGTGACTATAAAATACATAAGATTACTTACATTACTATGGCTACTATTAATCCATTTTTCAAGAATGAACTCATATGGAGGACTCTCCTTGATCCTATCTATGAGACACTGAAAAAATGTAATATTCCCAAATGGGAAAAGTGGGAATAGAGTGCATAAAATTGGAAATATGCAGAAATATAATAGATCAAAGCATGAGACAACAATAGATCCATTCCATTATGAATATAACAACAAGATAGGTACAAGATCTTGAGGAAAATATCACTCAAGTTGGGCAAACAAGCCTCCCATGAAAGCATACACCTAGATCTAAGATGTTAATACATGAAGTACATGAATGCAAAAAACTGCGCTGTCTAAGAGAGAATGACAGGTGAAAGATATAAAAATATATTGTTGCTGATATAATGCTCCAAAAATGTGAAGGCTAGAGATCCATGCTCCAAAACAGGATTCTAGGACAACCCAAAAAAGGTTTCTGGAAATACACACTATACAAAATATAGCAGATTTGGCCCTAGGGCTGAATAATCTCTACAAATAAATCACTGATGGGAGAAGGTTGATCTGATATACAAGATGGCTGATCCTCCTCCAACAGATCTCCTAAATGAAGGGTTTATCCCCACACAAGAACCCCAAACAATCCAAATAGGGCATTAAACCCACTGCTACAGCTGCTCTTCAAAATAAAGCAGTCCTTGCAGGAAACTGCAATGTAGCTAATGACTACTACTTGGCCTGGTGCCAAAATATGTAATGAATCCCTGAGAACTTCCTCACAAGCCTCTGGATGAAAGGATGATCCCTCCAATGGAAAACTAGCTCAGAAAATGCATATTTCTCTCCTCCACTGCTGCACCCCTGCAACACAACCCAACTCTAAACAGAACTGCGTTGGACATGAGATTGAAGCTTGGAAAAATGCCTTATTGTGGAAGTATAGTGCAAAATCCTTCAAGAGCTTCTCAATGGAAGAGGTGGGATTCCCGATTAGGAACACCCTGTGCTAAACAACACATGCAATCTTAGCTAAATAGCTGAAGAAAGCTATATGTCTAAATAGACCATATATCAAAATATCAAATACGTCAAGATGAATAATATGGCTGCCATCCTCTTCCTTTTATAAGATATGAGCTTCCAAACCGTAAGCCCCATCCATTAATGTCGCTACTTCCATGCATTGTGTCTCCATCTAAAACTGCATTTTCCCTCCATTAAGTCCACTCATCCATGACAACGCTATTGATTTGGTCAAAGTTGACCCAATCCACATGTTTTAGCCCTTGTTCACACCTTAGGGTGCTTTATTGAGCTGGAAAGATGATCCAATTTCACATGAGAAGTGGTTTTATTCACAATAAAGAGATTTATGGGTCTCCCTACCCACTTTTTCACCTATCTAAGTGACAAAACAAAACTTTAATATTCCAATTAGCTGTATGCTAATTTAGGAATATTACAGTCCTCCCCTCCAAAATGTTGCTTGTCCTCAAGCAACTGGAAGGATACTACAAAATCTCCAATGGATATGTCTCCTCCCAAGAATACAAGTTTTCCTTTGGTGGATAAACCAAATAGCTCTCATCATGAAAAAGTGGGAGATATATGGAAAGAGTTATATGCTGTCCATTAGCCTCCTTAAAGTGTGAGAGATGATAAATGTTGGGTGCCTCAACCCCAATGAGAAACTCCAGTCTCCATGCTATCATCCAAAAAAAGTGAGCCATCCTTGGTAGCTCATAGAAACAATCACCAATATTCTTCTTATGAAATGTGTAGGGGCTTCATGGCTGAAAGTGAGAGATAAGATTGTTCAAATTATGTTGTCTCTCTCTCCATTTATGATAAATTTGGAACTCCTGATCTTGGGCTGCAATAATATAGTCCTCATGAAGACAAAATATGCTTCGAATCTCATGATCCCACTCATTGGTTCTAGGTGGCCTTCTTGCCCAATCCTTCATACAAATAGTGAATAGAGTGTCATCACCATATGGGCCCCAAAAGAAACATGGAATAAGTGTCATATGAATTATTGGATGGTGACAATAGTCCCTCAAGTGAGACCAACGTTGTTCTTCTTCTTGCTGTCTCAAAACATGATGTGATAAGTGCCCATCCAACCACTTCCTTGCTACCATAAGCTTCTGAAAAGCTTGAAAATAGTAGAGGATATTAGGTGTTGGCTGAATATGACCCAAGTAAAACATATCTTGCCCAAAGTCCTCCATAAAGTGGTCATCCCCATCACTGAATGTAGTCCCAAAAGGACCATGAAATCCACAAAGAGGTTTGCTCTCGTGTGGAGCAATGTGCTGCAAATTCATGGTAAAGGAGTGCACATACATTTTTAGTTGATAAATAAGCACCAAGACACAATATTTACCATATATTGTATACAAGTTGGTGAAGAGGTCCATAGATGAACCTTCCCATTTATCCATCAAAATGGGAAGTGAGTGTAACAACCTTCCAATGTGGTTTCTTTCATCCTCATACATCAAACAAGATACATATCTCCTAATATGTTGGTGCACATATTCTTCGATATCATCCCAATAGAATCCCTCCATGATGGTGTTATAAGACTCAATGAAGTCTACATGTCCTAAAGAGAGTGCCTCATATGCTGCATGTAGAATCCCCTCTTTGAGCTCGGAGTCTCTAGTCAAGTAGATCTGAACATGGAAATAAATGACTCCATCAACCACTCTATACCTCCCATCTTTCACTTGCCCATCAAGAACCTTATATGTGAAGAGGTCCTTGGAATATTCCACCAATAGTTGGGACTCCCAATATGGATCTAGGCTTCCCAACAATGACAACACTATAGAAAACTGAAATGAAGCACCTGTCATAGCATAACTCTCCTCTTTGACATGCTCAATGTCAAAGCTACATGTTGGAGTACTGTTACCCCACTTTTGCTGCCTCCCTTGGAGCTGATCTTGCCCAAGACAATATTGGATTACTTGGAGGTCAACCTCCTCTTGAAAGGTATCTCTCCTCCAAAACTTCCATAGTTTGGCCAATGCATACAAGAGTGTCAATAACCTCTTGTCTTATTCAAAAATCTTCCCTATGTGTGGAAGTATCATTTTCTGCTCCAAGGATATGGAGTAGCCCTTTGACACCATGATCGTGTCATCATAGATTTATGAATCACCATCTTTCAGCGCAAAAATCCGAGTGTGAGATGGCAATGTCCATATCAGAAAATTTCTCACCTCTCCTTTGAACCCATCAAAGGTTCTTTGTGCTGTGCTAGCTCCTCCCAAGGCTCCTTCCCTAGCCAAATATATCAATGCTGCACCATGTTGAGAGAAATATTTATTCATCTTCCAATCAGAGGGTCTCCCTGGTGGAATAACTCCATGTAATGAAACATCAAGGCCTAGAGCAGGTTGTTTATGTGAGTGGAATGATTTGTCCTTGTCTTCACTGTACAAATCCTCCTGCTTCTTCCGTGCATCAATCTTCTAAAATAGAGAGGGGTGTGTGCCCCTCATCATATGATGCTTGTCCTCCCATTTATCTCCTTCTATCTTCAATATCTCACAATTTTTCAATGATGGCTCATGATGCACATGGAATGTGCCTTGATCTCCACATGTGAGATTCTTTGGAACTCATTTCAAGAGTGCAAGAGTTTCTCTCTTTGGAGCAAATGCTCCATCTTCCTCTTCATGAGGTATTAGATCTGTTGTTTCTGTGACAACGCTGTTACCTCTTTTCTTCCCTTCCCCTTCATCATGAATGGAGGTTGCCTCATCATCACTAAGAGGTTCTTTTTTTAGTTCCTACATGTCTTCCCTTTGAGAAGGGAGTTATTTTTGAAATGGGGATCTTGCCTCTAGCAAGGTATTATCCAAGTTTTTAATCCCCTCAATAGTTTTCTGAAATGGAGTTGGATTTTTAGATCCTTCCAACTCATGCAAAGGTTTTGTTTGTGTGTGCTTGGCTAGCTCAACCAAAGAAGTTTCAGAATGTTTTTTATTAAATCTCTTTAATAACTTCCTAGTGAACCTTGCATAAGTAGACATATTTGCATCTTTTAATGAAGAAGATTCATAAAACCACTAGGCATAAGCCTTACCTTCAAGGTGCAGTGCTGCTACTCTAATGGCTTCATCTTCTGAAACTTGGTGTTGCTGCAAATAGGAGCCTAGCTCCTCCACCCAAGCCCTATGTTATCACCAAATTGAGTCCCGTTGGGCCGCTTCAATGGTCAACTTGGAGTAACTCTTTCAAACCAAATTTTGATTGAATCTTAGCCTCTTCAGTCTGAGAGGGCTCTCTCAAGGGGGTTTTATGATTTAGATAATGATAGTACTAGATGGCTAACTCTATGAATTGCGTCTTGGTTTTGTATGTTTGTAGGATGAAAGGATGAAGGCTTGTTACCATTGGGTTATGGAGTCAACAAATCAGTAGGTTCAGTGGCAAGGTTTCTTGAAATGGAAGCTGAGGCAGATAAGGGTCTTTAACAAAGGCAATTCACTCATAGAACATAGGTCAACACAATCATTTCATTACTAAAGGAAGTCAGAGCATAGAGTTATGAATTCTGAGTAATAATAATGAAATCTACTGAAAGTAGTAAAACATAAGATGTATATCAATAAAGCATTAAAAACCCCATGAGAATCTCAAGTCTATCAAGAACAAAACCACTCTGTATTACTGATATAAAAACCTGTTTACAATAGTAGCAGTCAGCCATAACATATCCCAACCCCCTTCTAACTCTAAAACTAAGTCCTTTATAGAATGAGGAATCATAAAAATGATATGACACCTTGCTAGCTTTGAATTCCCACCTCATAGACCTATTTCAAACATGATTCTATCACTTGGAGACTTCCTAGGGATATTTCTGTTTTGCATAGTTTGAATACAAAAAGGACTCTTCTTTCATTAATAGTTTAACAAACCTATTCAATAACCCTTATCAAATGAAACCAACTAATTTTCTGATTGTGCTAGAGTGCTGATGTGTCATTATGCCATGTGGATGCTGATCTGGACCTCCTCCAAGTCGATTTTTTACAATTTTTTTCACAAATCTGGTTAGTGAAAATTCTGAAAACGTAGGCCTCAAAGATGAGTGTATAGTTTCCAAAACCAGATAGATTTGCAAAAACTGAGAGAGGTTTTTGTAGAGAGGTCTATGATTAAGAAACATGTCTTTCATATTTCAAAAATACGTTTTTATTTTCTCATAAAACTTAAAAAACAATTCGCTACGAAAACAGGGCAGTTTCGTAGCATGCTTTTATAACGTCCAAAAATGACCTTTGCAATCAAAATTTATGCTTCCTTCCTCTTGCATTGTGTTCATCACGCCCTGAGACATCTTAAATATCATTTAAACCTCTTTAAATCTTCCCAAAATTGTTTTAAATTCAAAAAGAAAGCTACAAGTGGTTTCGTAGCATTTTCCTGACTTCAAGCCTAGGAAACGCTACGAAACTGCTGAAAACTGTGTTTTTTTCTAGATTTATTCCTTGTTTCAAAAAGGAACCTTCCAGCTGTACAAATTTTATTTTCAACATGCCATTGAAATTTCAAAACATAAGCCAACTTCACCTAAGAGTATTGAGGTGTTTCTTCCTCAAAAAACATCCTTTTCACCTTTAGCAAGTTTTTTCATCACTAAAATGACTCTGTTTTTTTCTTCTAAAAACATAGGGTTCAGAGATGAGCTCTTTTCTCCTTATCCTTGATAGATATTGAAAAAATGAAGAAGGATTTTGTAGGTTAGTATGTCATGAAGAAAAACATATCTTTGTTTTTTGAAACACATCTCCCGCTGTCTAGAATCTACATTCTAAATACATGTACAAAACAGGAAAATTCTGCATTCTAAAAATAGGGATGAAAGACATCCTTGTATCTCCCAATTTGTATCACCTTTGAGAAAAATGAAAGAGGTTATTGTTATTTGATATTTTCTTGAAAATAACCTCTATTTGTTTCTTAAAATACTTTTCTTTTTCCCAGAAACCGCCCTTGAAGTTGACTGCTCAAATTCAGAAAACAGAGAAATGCTTCATATTCACTACGAAACTTTTAGCAGTTTCGTAGCATTTTCGGCCTATTTTAGACTGAATTTGCTAAGAAAGTAGGGATTATTGGCTAAAATTACCTTTTTGGAGTTTCAAGATTGGGAAATGAAATATGTCAGCAAATGATGACTGATGGAACATGATGTGACCTATATGGAGGTGGTTTTAAGATGAAATGAGGGTGGTCTTGAAACTTAGGATAGGGTAAATATGAAAAAAATAAAATTTTATATGCCAACTTGAAAAAGCTTTAAGGAGACCTTACCCTTTTGAAGGAGTGAACTGTATGACCATGTCAAGTAATGACTCACAAAATTATGAGTGGTAATAGTGGCTCCATTTGGGATGGTGTGCCCCTGTGGTACACCAAAGAACTTATAGTTCCAGTGCCATCCATATTCTTGGAAATAAAAACTCGAAAATCTATGAAAACTTCTCCAAGCTCTTATGGCCTTCTCCTTGGGCTCAAGCTTGATGATTACTGTTGAAAACCAAATTTGTACCTACTGAAAGGATGCTCAATCAACTTTGAGCTTATTCACACACTCCTACCTACACTAAGAACTGCAATCTCCATTTTTAATTCAAGCAACATGAAACTTCCAATGAAGCCAGTCATTGATCTGATATGAAATTTGAACCTCTTGACTGCACTTGAACCAAAAATAAGCATGATACTGAAATGACCAAGGCAACATAAAATGTATCTGATCCTCATAATGAAAATATAACTGGAAATCTGGATTGTAGAAATCTTCCATGTAGTCAGCTATAGGATCATAGAAGACATAATCTGTTTGATGATTCTCAAGACATTATGTAGCTTTGGACAACTCATATATGCTTTGCTTAGCCACACAAGATTTCAGTGGTGTGCTATCAAACTGATTTTCAAAAATAGGGTATTCTTCCTCAATCTCAAAAGAGAAAAGTAGCAACACCCTCTCTTTGTGTTCTGGCATTAAAAACTTTTGAAAAGACTGATCTTGATCATGAAAACAATAAGATTGAATTTTGTCTTCTAAAACTTCAATGTATTTTTCAATGTTCTTAGAAACTTCATCCACAAATTGAATCTTATCTTCTGACTTGCACTCAAATGACTTTAGATAAGAAGACAAAGACAAAGAAAAATTTTCATCCACTTCCTCATTAGTGTGATCGTCATTTGATGTATGCTGATGCCAAGAATGACATGAAGAATAAACTTTCTCCTTTACCTGGGGATTATAGAAATTATCTTCCAATATTTCCTCTTGTTGTTTGAAATGATTCTCATACTCCTGATGATCAAAAGACTGAAAAGTCTGCTGCAAATTTTCATCAAACTCAGAGGATGTAACATTATTTTCATAAATAAAATCCTGTCGGGTTTCATTTTCATCCAAGAGAGAGGGTATCCTTTCTTCTTGGTGATGAAAGGGATTTTCATGGAGGGCCTCTAAAATTTCTTCATCCATGAATTCATCATCTTCATAACAATTCTCCATATATTCAATAAAACTGACACAATGTTTACAACAGTCTTTGACTGACAATAAGGAGGGATGAAACTCTTCATACATCTCATAAAAAGAAACAGGGAAATCAACAAGAATATAATGAACCATTTGGTAAGCTTTCGTACCAAGACCATGCTTTTCCTTCTAAAGTGGCCATAAAAATCTTCATGAGACAATCCTCAGGGAACTGAACCTTAAGTTTGTGAACATGCATATGGAATCTAACAAAATGAAGAGAAAAATTGTCTTTCTTTTCATCTTTAAATATAGAAAGATCAGTTAACCATTTGACCTTTGGCATCGGATTAGGAAAACCATGGATGTGAGACCAATTCATAGGGGCATACTTGGCATTTATTCTTGCAATGGTACTCATATTGGAACTTCATTAAGCTATTGATATTCAAGCAGTGGAGTCACCTTACAATTTATTATTTGATGTGTGGAGTCGCCAGAGCAGAAATACAACCAATATGTGCCTAAGTGTCTAATGCTCTCATACCTTAGAACTGAAATTTTGTCGTTCTTCCCAGGGAAAATTTACACCTTCGTTCCCCGACAACAGCGCCAAAATGTTATCACCAAATTGAGTCCTGTTGAGCTGCTTCAATGGTCAACTTGGAGTAACTCTTTCAAACCAACTTTTGATTGAAGCTTAGCCTCTTCAGTCTGAGAGGGCTCTCTGAAGGGGGTTTTATGATTTAGATAATGATAGTACTAGATATCTAACTCTATGAATTACGTCTTGATTTTGTATGTTTTCAGGTTGAAAAGATGAAGGCTTGCTACCATTGGGATATGGAGTCAACAAATCAATATGTTCAGTGGCAAGGTTTCTTGACATGGAAGCCGAGGCAGATAGGGGTCTTTAACAAAGGCAATTCACTCATAGAACATAGGTCAACACAGTCATTTCATTACTAAAGGAAGTCAGAGCATAGAGTTATTAATTCTGAGTAATAGAAATGAAATATAATGCCAGTAGTAAAACATAAGATGTAGATCAATAAAGCATTAAAAACCCATTTATAATCTCAGGTCTATCATGAAGAAAACCACTCTGTATTACTGATATAAAAACCTGTTTACAATAGTAGCAGTCAACCATAACATATCCAAACCCCCTTCTAACTCTAAAAATAAGTCCTTTATAGAATGAAGACTCATACAAATGATATGCCACCTTGCTAGCTTCGAATTCCCACCTTAGAGACCTATTTCAAACATGATTCTATCACTTGGAGACTTCCTAGGGATATTTCTGTTTTGCAAAGTTTGAATACAAAAAGGACTCTTCTTTCATTAATAGTTTAACAAACCAATTAAATAACCTTTATCAACTGCAACCAAATAATTTTATGAGTGTACTAGAGTGCTGATGTGTCATTATGCCACATGGATTCTAAGCTGGACCTCCTCCAAGTCGATTTTTTACAATTTTTTCACAAATCTGGTTAGTGAAAATTCTGAAAAAGTAGGCTTCAAATATGAGTGTATAATTTCCAAACCCTGATAGCTTTGTAGAAAACGAGAGAGGTTTTTGTAGAGGGTTCTATGATGAAGAAACACCTCTTTAATATTTCCAAAATATTTTGTCACTTGCTCAGAAACCTTAAAAAACAATTCGCTACGAAAACAAGGCAGTTTCGTAGCATGCTTTTGTAGTGTCCAAAAATGACCTTTGTAATCAAAATTTCTGCTTCTTCCCTCTTGCATTGTGTTCATCATGCCCTGAAAAATATTCCATATCATTTACACCGCTTGAAATCTTCCCAAAATGGTTTTAAATACAAAAATAAATCTACAAGTTGTTTCGTAGCGTTTTCCTGGCTTCAAGCCTAGGAAACACTACGAAACTGCTGAAAACTGTGTTTTTTCCAGATTTTTGCCTTGTTTCAAAAAGGAACCTTCCAGCTGTAAAAATTTGATTTTCAACATGCCATTGACCTTTCAAAACATAAACCAACTCAACCTAAGAGTATTAAGGTGTTTCTTCCTCAAAAAACATCCTTTTCACCTTTAGCAAGTTTTTTCATCACTAAAATGACTTTTTTTTTCTTCTGAAAACATAGGGTTCAGAGATGAGATATTTTCTTCATATCCTTGATTTATATTAAAAAAATGAAGGAAATTTTTTTAGGTAATTATGTCTTGAAGTAAAACCTCTCTTTGTTTTTTGAAACACATCTCCAACTTTCCATAATCTGCATTCTAAAAACATGTATAAAATAGGAAAATTCTACATTATGAAAATAGGGCTGAAAGACATCTTTGTATCTCCAAATTTGTAGCACCTTTGAGAAAAGTGAAAGAGGTTATTGTTATTGGATATGTTATTTAAAATAACCTCTCTAATGTGTTTAAAATACCTTTCAGTTTTCCTAGAAACTGCCCTTTAAGTTGACTGCTCAAAGTCAGAAAACAGAGAAATGCTTCATATTTGCTACAAAACTTTCAGCAGTTTCGTCGCATTTTCTGCCTATTTTACACTGAATTCACTACGAAAGTAGGGATTATTAGCTAAAATGATCTTTTTGGAGTTGTAAGCTTGAGAAATGAAATATGTTAGCAAATGATGACTTATGGAACATGATGTGACCTATATGGAGGTGGTTTTGAGATGAAATGAGGGTGGTCTTGAAACTTACGATAGGTTAAATATGAAAAAATGAAATTTCCTATGCCAACTTGAAAAAACTTTAATGAGACCTTACCCTTGTGAAGGAGTGAAATTTATGACCATGTCAAGTAACGACTCACAAAATTATAAGTGATAACACCCTAACTGAACATTTAGGTGATCCATCAAAAGTAGATAGAAAGAATCTACCCACATCATGTTGCTTGAACCTTGTGATTATATCATGGTTGCTAGGTTTTCTATCCTCCTTGATCCTTCAAAACCCTTGGAAGTTTATATGATCTCTAAATCTCCAAGTTTGAGATTTATACTCTTGAACATAGTCACCAAGAGTCTCCTCCTTTGGTACATCTCCTTCCTCCATCTCTCTTGCTATGCCCCTAGGCATGGTGCCATGTTGTAGATATGATGGTGTAGTTGAATTCTCACACCCATAATGTGAAAATATGTAGCTTTATTCACGTGCAAGCCCTCTTGGGGAATCTCTCCATCTCTCCATTCTCATCTCTTTGATGTCTCTGCTAATGCACTGCATAGTTTGAAGAAGAAGTTTTGAGAACTACTTCCCTCCTGAAAATGAATTTTTGCCTTCATCTCTTCTGCAGACCCTCTCCTTCCTATGAGAAGCTTCCTTAGATGAAATAATGGCTGAAGTACATAGGTTGGGTCAAGATTATGCTTTGATAGCATGGTAATATTCCCAAATGGTAAAAGCAGGAATAAAGTGCATAAAAATGGAAATATGTAGAAATATAATAGATCAAAACATGAGACACTAGTAGATCCATTCCATTATGAATATAACAACAAGATAGGTACAATATATTGAGGAAAAGATGAATCAAGTTGGGCAAAAAAGCCTCCCATGAAAGCATACACCTAGATCCAAGATGCTGTTAATACATGAAGTACATGAATGCAGAAAAATGCGATGTCTAAGAGAGAATAGTAGTTGAAAGATATAAAAATATATTGCTGCTGATATAATGCTCCAAAAATGCCAAGGCTAGAGATCCATGCTCCAAAACAGGATTCCAAGACAACCCAGAAAAGGTTTTTGGAAATACACACTATAAAAAATATAACAGATTTGGCCGTAGGGCTGAATAATCTTTGAAAATAAATCACTGATGGGAGATGGATGATCTGATATAAAAGATGGCTGATCATCCTCCAAAATATCTCCTAAACGAAGGGCTGATCCCCACACAAGAACCCAAAATAATCAAAATAGGGCAATAAACCCACTGCTGCAGCTGCTCTTCAAAATAATGTAGTCCTTGCAGGAAACTGCACTGTATCTAATGACTGCTACTTGGCTTGGTTCAAAAATATGTAACGAATCCTTGAGAACTTCCTTACAAGCCTTCGGATGAAAGGATGATCCCTCCAATGGAAAACTAGCTCATAAAATGGAGATTTCTCTCCTCCACTGCTGCACCCCTGCAACACAACCCAACTCTAAATAGAAATACGTTGTACATGAGACTGAAGCTTGGCCAAATTCCTCATTGTGGAAGTATAGTGAAAATTCCTCCAAGAGATTCTCAATGGAAGAGGTGGGATTCTCGATCAGGAACACCCTTTGCTAAATAGAACATGCAATGTTAGCTAAATAACTGAAGAAAGCTATATGTATAAACATACCATATATCAAAATATCAAATACATCAAGATGAATAATATGGCTTCCATCCTCTTCCTTTTATAAGATATGAGCTTCCAAACCGTAAGCCCCATCCATTAATGACACTACTTCCATGCAATGCGTCTCCATATAAAGCTGCGCTGTCCCTCCATTAATGTTCACTCCTCCATGAAAACGTTGTTGATTTGTTCAAAGTTGACCCAGTCCACATGTTTTAGCCCCTGTTCACACCTTAGGGTGATTTATTGAGCTAGAAAGATGATTGAATTTCACATGAGAAGTGGTTTTATTCACAATAAAGAGATTTATGGGTCTCCCTACCCACTTATTCAGCTATCTAAGTGACAAAACAAAACTTTAATATTTCAATTAGCTATAGGCTAATTTAGAAATATTAAAAAATACTGACATGACAATATTTAGATATTAAAACCCACTGAAAAACCTTATGGAGCAGGGGGAGGTGATGATGAAGTTGAAGATGATGGACAACTAAACATCTTGATTTATTCTAGAGCTGCTTCTCTTGTAAGAAAATCCACTAAGCAAATATCTTTTCCCTTTTTAATTAAATTTCAAAGTCGAATCCATCCAACCATAGGCTCCATATTAGTATCCTATTGTTGACTTGTTCTAACAATATTCTATTTCTAAGCATCCCATTCGTATGTTTCAGGTCTGTTTTTATAATGAATCTTACTGGATTTAAGAATAACTTGAATCTTTTGATTCAATTTTTGACAGCAAGAATTTCTTTATGAGAAGATGGATACCTGAGTTCAGTGTCATTGCAACATCCTAATGCATATGGGAAAAATACTTCCCTTCTTGCATGTTTTTGCATCAAAACCCCTGCCCATACTTCATTGGATGCATTTGTTTCTAAATTGTAAGGCAATTCATGTCTTGGAAGAACCAGACTTGGAAAAATTTGGACCTTTTGTTTGATATTTTGAATTGCAGTCATCATAGATGGGAACCATTCTATTCCTTTGATCCTCTTCTGTAGGACCTTGACATCTTTGGCTTGATTTTCATAAAACCGTCGAATGTAATTGAGGCTTCCTCAGAACCTCTGCAATTTTCTGTGATCATAAATGGCATCTGGAAATTATGTTAAAGCTTTCATCACATGTTCTTGTAATTCAACTTTGCCTTGGAATAGGATTAGTCATAAATATTCAATTCTAGTTTTTGCAAACTCAAGCTTAAGCTTACTGAGGACTAGCCCATGTTTAAAAATCCTATGGTGAACTATCTCTAAGTGTTTTCTATGTTCTTTTAAATCAAAAGAACAGATTAATAAATCATCAATATAAACAATAACACATTTGAAATCTCCAAAAAGTGTTCCATCCTTTTCAGAAATTCAAAGGGTGCATTCTTCAATCCAAATGACATTACTCGCCATTGGAACTGTCTGTGTGGCACCACAAAACTAGTCTTGTATATGTCAGATAGTTTGATCCCTATCTGCCAGAATCTGCTCTTAAGGTCAAATTTGTTGAACACCTTATTATTGCTGATTTTCTGAAATAAAGATTCTTTAGATGGAAGTGGATACCTGTTAGGTAGCAAGGAATCATTTAATGCTTTGTAGTTGATCACCATCCGAGGTTTACCTCTCTATTGTTCTAAATGCTTGTTGAAATAAAATGCCGGGAAATCCCAAGGGATTTTAATTGGTTCGATCAACTTTCATTCTAACAGTTTAAAAATCTCTATTTTACGGAGTTCAAGATTTGGTGGGGAAATCTGGTTTGCTGATGACTTCTAAGGTGTTCCAGAGTAATTTTCTTTATAGGGAAGATCCACAAAGTATTGTTCCCTTTGCTAAAATGAATTGGGTGCATCTACTGTACATTCTGCGTCAATTTTCTCTTTTATTTCTCTGATGTATTTTGGCCCTTGGATTTCAACATTTTTGATTAGTTTCTTGATCTTTTGCTAGTTTTTCAAGAGAAAATTCAACTATATCTGGGACACGGTCTACAATTCTATTACATAGATAGACTTACTTGGAATTTTTATATTTGTTCCTTCTATGTTGAGGAAAATGTGGTTTGCTTCTACAATAAGAGGAAGATGTCTTCTTACAAAATCTTGACCCGCAAAAATATCACTTCATTTATCAAAACTGTACAAATTTAGAGAAGCAGGAATTCCATCAAGAATAATTGGGAAATCGGGAGCCATAGCTCTGATAGTCATTAATGTCTTATTTACGGCTCTAAACTGCAAGTTTTTGGGTTTCCAATAATATTCAGGAATCGTACTATTGTTTGTAAAGGAATTCATAGCTCCTGTGTCTAGTTGTGCATCCAAAGAATATTATTTAAAACCACTAACCTTGACATCTATTCTAATAATAATCCTATCTTCAAATCCCTTCATCTGGAGAATATATGTGCTTGTTTCTGGCTGATGATCTTTTAGTATGCATTGTAATGCTTGCTGCTCTAGTTCATGATCTTCTTCTCCTATGAGCACATATTCAAATTCTTTTATCACCATTGAATCTTTTAGTTCTGAAAGTTGTTTTTGTTTTTCAGCTAATTCCTTCTAGTTAGCTCTCACACTGGTTATAATTTCTTTAACCATGCCTATTTTTTCTTCAATGGCGGTTTTTAAGTGAAATATTTATTCTTGTAGTTTGTTGGCCTGGTCTGTTTCTTGTTCTTCTTCTAAGAGATTCTTAATGATGGGAGTAACTTTCTTAAACCCATAGGATTTTCTATTATGAAGAAAGCTTACTTCTTCTATGCTTAGGGTAGATCTATGGGGAAACTGCTTCCTGGGTGGAATGATAGATGAGGGCATATTGGAAATCTATGCAGATGTGGTAGGAGTTTCATTTGGATAATAGGTGCCAAGGTTTACCATGCTTGGCTGCGTGATTTTGGCAAGTTTCCGCTGGAGGGTTGAGAGGCGTTCTATGAGACAGTGTCAGACGGCGAAATATCTTGGTGTGAGGGAAGAAATACGAGATTCTAAAGATACAATTTCAAACGTAGGTCTGTAGTATTTTCTAAATGAAAAATCTTGACATCTGAAATGAATTCAAGATCTAAGTTGGATTCAGAGAAGGATGAGTCTTCATGATGTGGATATGGTGGGTTTGACTCATCTAAATCTGTGACTGAAAATCATTCTTCGTTTTGTGGGGGATGATCTACTTGCTCATGTTCAGCTGGATCATAAATAATAGAAAAATGTCAAACAATTTATTTTGGAAACGAGTTTTACCCTTCAAAGGAAATTTGCTAGCCCAATGACCTAGCTTCATGCAAATGAAACTGGTTCCTGATTGTTCTCTTTGGGCGCCTTCTTGCCTTCTCTTGAAGTATCATTTTCTTGGTCTTTGAAACCTTTGTCTTCTAGGGTAAAACCTTTTGGGTTGGATATTCTTTGTGCATTTTTACATTGGAAATCACTTCCACATTTTCTTTGCTAGCATTCTTCTTTTTTCTTTTGCAGCCAAAATGATAAGTTTCAGCATAGATATCACATACACTTGCATTGAAACCAAGTTGTTTCTTTACTGATTTGGTTGTCTTTTTTCAGATGCATTATTTTTATAAATTAAATACAATTTGTTCATGGAGTCCTACAAGAGAATTATTTTCAATATCTATATTTTCAGCTTCAAATATAACCCTGATAAGATCTGGGATTCTGCCAGGCATTGCAGACAAATATTTTATCAAATAAGTTGTATTCTGTGGGTCTCTTGCCTTATACAGAAGATCCTGCATTGTGTAGAAAAAATCAGGAAGTCATTTTATATCACAAAGTCTTTGGCTCATGAACATATCTACATAATGATGGCCATCAAGCTTAATTTCTCCATAAAATTCATGGAGAACTGCCCTGATAAGTTCAACGACTGCCTTATCACTATTCATAATGTTGATTTTTTCAGATTCATTCCTTCCAGAACACCATAATTCTAAGTTACATTGGAAAATTGAAGTTATTCTTTAATCTAATTCTGACCATGAGACTCTGTTTTTGTGAATGGAATTTTGAGTGCTTGCCGATGCACTCCAATAAAGGATTGCCATGAGGATTTCATTTTTAGATTTGCAGTTCAGATTTGTCATTGAAGCTTGATCGATGTTAGCTAGGCTAAGAGTAGGGAACTCATCAGTGTTTGAAGGATCATATGGAGTTTTTCCAGGAGAACCATACTTGGCATTACACCATTTTTCCCATGCAGATTCAAAAGGTTGGTTTGGTTTATCGCTATCTTCACTCTTGGGTCTTTTGCTGGATCCTTCTCCTTCTTCTTTTACCATTTTTATTTCTGCTTTGTTCTGTGGAGGCAGATCAAATACTGGGATCTGCGATTGAACTAGAGCCAATTTTTCTCTAGAAAATTAAATAACATTTTCAAATTAAAAAATTCTAGGATTATGTACAGAGAACTGTTTGAGTAGTAGTGGTGTATTTTTCTCCTTCAGGTTCCTTTCTTCTACCTAGAATGTCTGGTTATAAACTTTTCTAAATCAATATTTTCTTTTTCCATACTCAACTTTGAATCTACTACTACTTCCATAATTTTCTCTAGCTTCATATTTACATCTTTTAACTTATCAAAATGCTCATAATATTTTTTACTCAAACCATCTAAACTAGAATGGAGTCTTGACACATGGGATTGTAATTTAAGCACTTCTTGTGATAGGTCATCTAGATTATGTGCTACACATGTTAGCTGATAATTTTTATAGTTTTGAAGCTGTATAATGTATTGGGGCTTCTCATCCAACAATTTCCTATATTTTAGTAAATCCACATCAACTACAACATTGCAATCTTTAAATTTTTGTGTAAAATTTATAGGAGCAAGTCTCCTTTCTGGGAGTATACGCTTCTCTAGATCATCCCCTGATTTTTCTCTAGGTAGTGTGTATCTCATGAAATTAATGTCTCTTGGAGAGGAAATACGTAGACATTCCTAACGTTCTGCATGTTGGCCTAAATGTTCCTCTTTCAAGATAGACTGAGGTCTGTGAAAGACTTGAAATATTTTATCAGAACTTGGACTTCTAGAGGCAATACATAATTTACATTGGGAGGAGGATCCGTACTTGTGTTTTTCTAGATGCCTACTAAGGTCTAAATTATTATGGGTTCTGAGAGAGTGACTTGTAACAGGGATTTTAGGTACTGTAGTGTCATTCCTCAGTCTAATGACTAGTCATCTACTTGACTTAGAAGTAGACAATATTTTAGGTTATGGAGTCGGAAAATACCATGGAGATAATGGATGGTATTCTGCAGTCCACTCATCAAGAATTGTCAATTGGGAAAACCCTATTGTGATAGGAGTGACATTACCAGGTCTAACCACCACTCTTTTTGTTGTTTCTCTCAGAGTAAGCTGAGGATTGAGATTTGGGAGAGTTGTGGGGACAAATATTAAACAAAAAGTGAAATGTAACTGGGAAATGTTAGACTGTCCAGACATATGAAAGCCAAAAAAATGAATGTAGGCTTGAAGCAATTCATTAATATGGGGGCCAAATAATGAAACTTGGTATTGTGGGATGATAGATGACTAAACTGGACCATTGTGCAAAGGGGGCTCAAAACCGCATCAGTGAATTGATTATGGCATGAGTCAATTACACAAGCTAAGCAAGACACATTTAAACCAGGTCTGATAAGAGGATTAACACCAAATTGTATCAGTCCAAGATGCACATACTTATAACCTTGTTCTGGTGCCCATTGGACATCTTCTAGTTTTATGATAGGTATCTGATACATAGGCTGGTTAATATTTATAGGTACAATTATAGAGGCATATCTAATAAGATTGGATGCACGAAAATTAAACATTGGAAAGTCATAGATCTTACTGGGAAATATCTGAGGAAGCTTCCAATTAGGATTGGGGGTAAATTCCTTGATAACCACCCCAATATCATACAAGGGTTCAGACTGTGACTTGTTTAATATCCTTCCAATCCAATTAATTTTCTTTGGGGCTTTCATATCAACAGAGAAATAAAAAATACTTAAGGCCATTTCTTACTGGAATTCACTATCGAGTAATGCATAAGCAGGTAAGGAAAATAAATATGTGAAGGTAAAATACTATGCACCTGATGAATGGGACTCCTTCGGACTTACACCACCATCCTTTGGCTTCAATTATCCATAAACACAGTCCAACAACAAACTTTGCGGCAACAAGCTCTTATATCACGTCGTCACACTACTGACCCCATCTTGCTTTCTATACTTATAGTTAATATGGCTTAAAGGATGTCCAATGGGCAGTAGAACAAGGTTATAAGTATGTGCATCTTGGACTAATAAAATTTGGTGTTAATATTCTTGTCAGACCTGGTTTAAATGTGTATTTCTTAGCTTGTGTAATTGACTCATGCCATAACCAATTCACTGATGCTCTACTGGGTGGTTTTGAGGCCCCTTTTCACAATGGTCCATTTTGGTCATCTATCATCCCACGACACCAAGTTTCATTAACTGACCCCCATATTAATAAACTACTTCAAGCCTACATCCATTTTTATAGCTTTGATATGTCTGGGTAGTCTATTATTGCCTAGTTATATTCCACCGTTTGTTTAAGATTTGTCTCCACAACTCTCCCAACTCTCAATCCTTAGCCTAATCAGAGAGCAACAACACAAGGAGTGGTGGTTGGACCTGGTAATGTCACTCCTATCACAATAGGATTTTCCCAATTAATAATTCCTTATGAGTGGACTGCATAATACCATCAATTGTCTCAAAGGTATTTTCTGAATCTAGAACCTAAAAGATTGTCTAATTTTTAGTAAAGTAGAGGAATAGTAATTCGACTAAGGAATTGCACTGCAGTACCAAAAATCCATGTTAGAAGTCACTCTCTCAGAAGCCATGATACTTCAGACCTCAGTAGGCATCTGGAAAAACACAAGTAAAGATCATCCTCTCAATGCAAATTCTGTATTGCCTCTAGAAGTCCAATTTCGATAAAAAAAAATTCAAGTCTTTCACAGACCTCATTCTATCTTAAAGAGGAACATTTAGGCAAACATGCAGAATTTCAGGAATTTCTACGTATTTCCTCTCTAAGAGACATTAAGTTCATGAGATACGCAATACCTAGAGAAAATGTGGGGGATGATCTAGAGAAGCATATACTCCTAGAAAGGAGACTTGCTCCTGGAAATTTTGTACAAAAATTTAAAGATGGGAATGTTGTAGCTGATGTGGATTTCCTACAATATAGGAAATTATTGGATGAGAAGCCCCAAGACATTATATGGCTTCATAACTATAACAATTATCAGCTAACATGTGTAGCACAGAATCTATATGACCTATCACAAGAAGTGTTTAAAGTACAATTCCATGTGTCAGGACTCCATTCTAGTTTAGATGATTTGAGTAAAAAATCTTATGCGAATTTTAATAAGTTAAAAGATGTAAATATGAAGCTAGAGAAAATTATGGAAGTAGTAGTAGATTTAAAGTTGAGTCTAGAAAAATAAAATCCTGATTTAGAAGAAGCACTTACTGCAAAAAAAGTTTATAGCCAGACATTCTAGCTAGAAGAAAGGAACTCGAAGGAGAAAATTACTCCATTACTACTCAAACAGTTTTCTGAACATATCCTGAAATTTTTCAAATTTTCAATTTTATTTCATTTGCTAGAGAAAAATTAGCTCTAGTTAAATCATAGATCCCAATATTTGATTTTCCACCAAAAAACAGAGCAAAAATAAAAATGGTAAAAGAGGAATGAGAAGGATCCAACAAAAAACCCAGGAGTGCAGATAGAGATAGACCAAACGAACCTTTCGAACCTGCATGGGAAAAATGGTGTAATGCCAAGTATGGTTCTCTTGGAAAAAATCCATATGATCCTTCAAACATTGATGAGTTCCCTACTCCTAGCCTAGCTAACATCGATCAAGCTCCAATGACAAATCTGAACTGAAAATCTAAAAATGAAATCCTCATGATAATCCATACTTGGAGTGCATGGGCAAGCACTCAAGAGTCCATTTGTAGAAACATAGTCTCATTGTCAGAATTAGCTTTAAGGATAACTTGGGGTTTCCAAGGTAACTTAGAATTATGGTGGTCTACAATGAATGAACCTGACAAACTCAGTATTATGAATAGTGATAAGCCAGTCGCTGAACTTGTCAGGGTAGTTCTCCATGAGTTTTATGGAGAAATTAAGGTTGATGGCCATCATTATGTAGATGTGTTCATGAGCCAAAGAATTTTCCATATAGAAGAAATTCCTGAGTTTTTTTTCACAATGCAGGATCTTCTTTATAAGGAAAGAGACCCACAAAATACAACTTATTTGAGAAAATATTTGTCTGCAATGCCTGGAAGAATCCCAGATATTTTCAGGGCTATATTTGTAGCTTAAAGTATATATATTGAAAATATTTCTCTTGCAGGACTCCATGAACAAATTGTATTTACTCTGCAAAAAGAATGCCTCCAAAAAAATATAGCCAAATCAACAAAAAACAACTTGGTTTCAATGCAAGTGTATGTGATATCTATGCTAAAACTTATCATTTTGGCTGCAAAAGAAAAAATAAGAATGATAGAAAAGGATAATGTGGAAGTGATTGCAAATGTAAAAAATTCACAAAGAAAAGCCATATCAGAAGGTTTTACCCTAGAAGACAAAGGTTTAAAATACCAATAAAATGATATTTCAAGAGAAGGCAAGAAGTTGCCCAAAGAGCACAATCAACAACCTATTTCATTTGCAAGAAGCTAGGTCATTGGGCTAGAAAATGTACTTTGAAGGGTAAAACTCATTTCCAAAATAAATTGTTTGACATTTTTTCTAATATTTATGATCTGACTGAATGGGAGCAAGTAGATCAGACCCCACAAAATGAAGAATATTTTTTAGTCACAAATTCAGATGAGTCAAACCCACCATATCCACATCTTGAAGACTCATCTTGATTTGAATCCACCTTAGATATTGACTTCATTTTAGATGTCAATATGTTTCATTTATAAAATCCTACAAACCTACGCTATGAAATTGCATCTTTACAATCTCGTATTTATTCCCTCAAACCAGGATATTTCGCCATCCAACACCTCACATAATTCCTCTCAACCCTCCAGCGTCAACTTGCCAAAATCACACAGCTAAGCGTGGTAAATATTGGTGCCTATTATCCAAGTGAATCTCCTACCACATCTGCACAGATTTCCAATACATCCTCATCTATCATTCCACCCAAGAAGTAGTTTCTTCGCATATCTACCATAAGCAAAGAAGAAGTAATATTTCTTCATCATAGAAAACCCTATGGGTTTAAGAATTATACTCCCATCATTTAGAATCTCTCAGACGAAGAATAAGAAACAGACCAGACCAACAAAATACAAGAAGAAATATTGCACCTAGAAAACACCATTGAAGAAAGTAGAGGCCTAGTTAAAGAAATTATAACATGTATGAGAGATGACCAGAAGGAATTAGCTGAAAAACAAAAACAACTTGCAAAACTAAAAGATTCAATGATGATAGAAGAATTTGAAGATGTGCTCATAGGAGAAGAACATCATGACCACGAGAAGCAAGCATTACAATGCATACCAAAATATTACCAACCAGAACAAGGTACATATATTCTCTAGACGAAGGTATTTGAAGATAGGATTATTATTGGAATAGATGTCAAGGTTAGTGGTTATAAATAATATTCTTTGGATGCACAACTAGACACAGGAGCTATGAATTCTTGTTCAAAGCATAGTGTCATTCTTGAATATTATTGGCAACCCACAAGCTTGCAGTTCAGAGCTGTAAATAAGACGTTAATGACTATCAAAGCTATGGTCCCCAATTTCCCAATTATTCTTGATGACAATCCTACTAATGTAAATTTGTACATTTTTGATACAGGAGGTGATATTTTGTTGGGTCAAGATTTTCTAAGAAGACATTTTCCTTCATTTGTAGAAGCAAACCACATTTTCCTCAAAATCCAAGGAAGAACTATAAAAATTCCAAATAAGTCTAGCTATGTAAATAGAATTGTAGACCCTGTCCCAGATATAGTTGAATTTTCTCTTGAAAAACTAGCAAAGTTCAACAAAGTCATTAGAAATGATGAAATCCAGGGGCCAAAATACATCAGAGAAATAAAAGAGAAAATTGAAGCAGAATGTAAAATAGATGCACCCAATGAATTTTGGAAAAGGGAATAATACTTTGTGAATATTCCGTACAAATAAAATTACTCTGGAACATCTTAGAAGTCATTAGCAAACTAGATGTCCCCACCAGAGATCAAACTTTGTAAAAAAGTGATCGCAGAACTGTTAGAAGGAAAGTTGATCTAACCAAGCAGAAGCTCTTGGGCTTGTCTAGCATTTTATGTCAAAAAGCATTCAAAACAAAAGAGAGGTAAACCTTAGATGGTGATCAAATATAGAACATTAAATGATTCATTTTTGCCTATCAGGTATCCATTGCCATCTAAAGAAGCTTTATTTCAGAGAATCGACAATAATGATGTGTTAAGAAAATTTGACTTTAAGAGCGGATTCTGGCAGATAGGGATCAAACCATTTGACAGATACAAGATTGGTTTTATGGTGCCACACATATAGTTCCAATGACGAGTAATTCCATTTGGAATGAAGAATGCAGCCTCTGATTTTTAGAAAATGATGGAAGACATTTTTCGAGATTTGAAATTTTTTATTTTTTATATTGATGATTTACTAATCTGTTCTTTTGATTTAAAAGAACACAAAAAGCACTTGGAGAGAGTTCACCACGGGATTTTTAAACATGGGCTAGTCCTCAGTAAGCCTAAGCTTGAGTTTTAAAAAGCCAGAATTGAATATTTAGGACTAATCCTATTCCAAGGAAAAGTTGAATTACAAGAACATGTGTTGAAAGCTTTAATAGAATTTCTAGATTCCATTTATGATCGCAGGAAATTGCAGAGGTTCTTGGGAAGCCTTAATTACATTCGAAAGTTTTATGAAAATCAAGCCAAAGATGTCAAGGTCCTACAGAAGAGGCTCAAAGGAATCGAATGGTCCCCATCTATAACAAATGCAGTTCAAATTATCAAACAAATGGTCCAAAATTTTCCAAGTCTGGTTCTTCCAAGACATGAATTGCCTTACATTTTAGAAACAAATGCATCTAATGAAGTATGGGTAAGATTTTTGATGCAAAAACATGCAAGAAGGGAAGAATTTTTCTCATATGCATAAGGATGTTTCAATGACATTGAACTTAGGTATCCATCTTCTCATAAAGAAATTCTTGCTGTAAAAAATGGAACCAAAAGATTCAAGTTATTCCTAAAGCTAGTAAGATTCATTATAAGAACATACCTGAAACATATGGCTGGGATGCTTAGAAACGGAATATTGTTAGAAAAAGGAAACGATAGGATACTAAGATGGAGCCTATGGTTGGATGGATTCAACTTTGAAATTTAATATAAAAAGGGAAAATATAATTGCTTTGCAGATTTTCGTACAAGAGAAGCAACTCCAAAAGAAATCAAGATGTTTAGTTGTCCATCATCTTCAACTTCATCATCACCTCCCCCTGCTCTAGAGGGTTTTAATATGTTAATATTGTCATATGTCATTTTGCTTTAAGTGTCTCATAGATAGGGTCAAGGAGAGTCCTGCATATGAGTTCATTCTTGAAAAATGGATTAATAGTAGCCATAGTAATGTAAGCAATCTTATGTGTTTTATAGAGTCGCCCAAAATTTTTCAAGGGGCCATTAGATTTGCACCTTTTGCACGACAAAGATATATTTGTTTGTATGATCCATGGTTGAGCTATGCAGACTATTCTAATATACTGATATACACAAAATATGAAAAATATTTTGTCTGATGTTCGAATGTAGCTCTATGAGTAATCCCTACAACCATTGGTCACCTTGGTTCAAAATAATGCTACATGACTGGTGCCCAAGGGAAGGAATATTTTGGACCATTAGAAAAAATGAATTTATTGATTACCTCCAAGAATACATCAGAACAACAGCTTAGTCTGAGGCATGGTTTTTCTTCTAGATAGAACACTTTTTCAGCACGCTTAAACTACATAGTATTCAGCCACCAAAGAAACCCATCTATAAGGAAATATCTCAATTCTTTGGGTCACTTTGTAATCCTGTAGATGAGAGAGTACCTAACATGTATGGATCTCCTTTATTTTCGTGCTATAATATCATACCACTTCATGCAGAAGCACATTTGTCACCAAGTTGGCAACATTTGTATTACTCAAGTGACAGTGATAATTATGGGTATCCAAGTGACTGACAGGATCTTTGTAAAGAAGCATGTTGATTTGTATTTCATGTCTAGTCACCTGATAGTGAGTGTGACTGGTATCGTGGGATTCTGATAAAATATCCACTATGTAAATCTTTGGAGAGTTTAAAATGATTAAGTGGAGGAGTCTTTCCTCCAAAGTAAGATCTTAGGTTAACTTTCCGGACGAATATCTGAAACTTGGAGCACTTCCCTGACTTTTGGTGGGATTTGACCCAAATTTGAGAGAATCTATGGAAAATTTACGTTCGAGATCTAGAGTTTGTACATTTTATGCAGACAGGTCATATTTCAAGAAGATGCTTGAGGCTCTCTCCAAATCCTATAAATAAGGAAGATGTATTGTCATTAGGGGCATTCAAGTCTGTGTGTTTATTCTGATTTTTCTCCCTCTCTCTGAAGCTCTGTGTCATTCTGTCTTTAAGTTTGAGTTCGACGAGCTTGTGAATGTGCACTTAATGCAGTTGTGAACATAAAGTGGAGGGACTCTTTGGGAGTATTGAGTCTGAGACTTTGTTAAGGTTGATCTGTGCCTCTGAGTCTGTAAAAAGTCTATATTTTGGTATTAGAGCCAAAAAAAGGCTGCATTGTAATAGACCGAGTCTATGATGAGCCAGGAAGCCTTCGACCTCTAAAAAATGTTAGCTTTTGCTTTCCCGTTTCAGTCTGGTTGATAAATGCTCATATAATCAATCTCTGTATTTATAATGTGTGTGATGTAATATGTGTTATCAGTCAATAAAATTGTGCTTTATCATTCTGTGTGTTGTTTCTATTATTTGAGTAAGCACTTTGAGCCATATTAACTATCAGTATAGCAAGCAAGATGTGGTCAGTAATGTGAAGAGGTGATATAAGAGCTGTAAAACAAAAATTTGTAATTTTCTTTTTCTTTTTCTGTTTCATTAATTATTTTTTTTAATTTTTAATTTTTTTTAAAATTGATTTTTTTAATTGATTTTTTAATATATATATATATATATATATATATATATATATATATATATATATATATATATATATATATATAAAATTTTAATTTAAAAAAAATGTGTTTTTATTAATTTTATTTTGTTTGAAATTTTTTATTTTTTTAGTTAAGAAAAAAAATTGTTTTTATTCTTTGAAAATGTTTTTTTCATATATATATATATATATATATATATATATATATATATATATATATATATATATATATATATATATATATATATATAATTTAAATTTTCTTTTTAAATTTTTAATGTTTTTCTTCTTTAATTTAATTTTTATTGTTTTAAAATTTTGATTTTAATGTTCTTTTTAAATTTAATTAAAATTTTTTTTTCCTGAATTTTAATTATTTTGTATTTTTGTATTTTGATTAATTTTTAATTTTTAATTTAGATTATTTTATTTATCATTTCCTTTAATTACACTGTTTTTTTTTTATTTAAAAAAAATAAATTGTTTTTTTGGGTTAATTTTTATTTTTTTTCTTTAGATTGTGAGTGTTTTTTTTTTTTTAAATTCCCTTTTATTTATTTATTTTAATTTTTTTGTTTAATTTTTTTTTGTCTAAATCTTTTATTTTTACAAGTTATTTTTTTATTTTTTGTACACTTTTATTAGTTTTTTTCATATTTGATTTTTTTTTGTCACATTTTTTTATTTTTATTTTATTTTATGTTTAATTACCAAGATGAAAATCACCACTCTAAACAAAAAGGATTGATGTTGTTTCAACACTTTTCAAAATTAGCATGAAAATGAATAGCATTTTAAAACAAATGTTCATACTTGATAAATAAAAATATTTAAAGTGCCAAAAAAATCACCAATTTTCTAAATCGACATGACATTAAAAAAAAACAATCAAAGAAAATTTAAAGTTCAAAAGATATGTTAAAAAAAAGCAGTTTATTCTACATCACCACTTTTCAAAATCGATATGAAAATCATGAAATTTCAAATAATTAAAAAAAAAATCCATAAGAAAATTTAAAGTGCAAAAACTATGCTAAAAAAAGGGTGATTATGCATCACCATTTTTCAAAATCGGTTCCTTTTTCTGCTACCTCAAAAAAATGGGTACCAAGTAATTTTCCTGTTTAATCGGTAACTGTGTTTTCCAGATAGTACCTCGCTATTATAGGATTCCTAAATATTACTGGTAGATATTTAACCAAATGGAAAATGCAATAACAAGAACACAAACTTCAACCATAGAATATGCTATTGTTGATCCACAAGTTAATGCACCAATGAAGGATATCCCATTGCAGAACCTTCCAAACATCTATGGAATGGCATCTGAAGGTCCTGATGCATTTTTTTTGAGTTTGATGTTTTATGCCGAGGATATGATTATACTACTAATTGCAAAAAATTAAAGTTGTTTCCTTCTACCTTAAAGGGAGCAACAACTGGTGGGGGGTACTATAACTTCATGGGATCAAATGAAAGAAACCTTCCTTACTAAGTATCAAGATTATTGTCAATCTAGGGATATAAAGGAAGAAATATTTAAGATGATGTCAAAAGAAGATGAAACTTTGGAACAATATGTTGAAATATTTCAATATAATTTATAGAGATCACTATACACTACCTTACCCAAGGGTGTATTGAAAACCTCTTTGATTAGAAGTATGAAATATGAATGGATAGAAATGCTTAATTTAATGGGGTAGAGTGACACTTCCAAAGAAGAATATGATGACATTGTAAAAATGTATATCAGGTGTTCACAAGGGAATACATGAACCAAGTTTGGAACTCACGATCCTCTCAACAGATCTAGTAGAATTGTAGGGGGAGGAGTTACACGAGAAAATATTGGTAATCTTTTCGATTATTTTAAAACTGATATTTTAAGTACCCTAACAACGTAGTTGGATGTTTTACAGGTAAAACATAAACATGTTGAAGCAGAACATGCATTGGCTATTTTATTTCCTCGTTGTTCGAAGAATCACAATTGAAAATTGAATGTCTGTTGGACACAGTTGAGACATGTGCCATTTGCACCAAAAACCATTCAACTAATCATTTTCCTTCACTTCCTGGGTTGAAATATTTATTTAAGGAAACCGAAGAAGATACAAAACCAACATATTTTGTGGCACAACGACGAAAATGGAATAATTTCCCATCAGGTATGCCGCAAGACCCTTTTTTTTCTTTACAATTTGCTTAGCAATAATTTCCTAGATTAAATTGGCAGGGCTAATAACGTTCTCCTAATACTTAGAAGCCACAAACACAATCTACCACCCTGGACAAATTAGTCATTCCCTATTCCCTCTTGTCTGAATCAACAATATTCCACAAATTCATGGAAAAATACATAAAATAATGTGTACCCTCCGCAATGGGTAAACTAACCTACTAAAGGGCCAATCTGGTCCTAGAATTGGAAATGCCCCACTAGGCCTATTAATCAATCAATGTGAGTGATGCCTCAGCCACAAAATCAACCACCAGTACAACCTCCACTTCAATTACCTCCAAACACTCCACCTCCACTTCAATTACTTGCACATGCAAATCCAAATAATAGACTTGTTCAATTTTTCAAAATTATGGAATTCAGATTCCCCCTTTTCTTTGGAATGTAAGAACTACGTTTGAGATCTGGGAGAACCATCTTTCTAGAATATCACTCAAAAAATCAAGAGCAACCATAAGACGATAAACCTGCTAAGGACTAGTCTTTTATAGAATATTCCCATCCTGCCATAATCATTACTGAAGCAGAGTCGTCTAGCAAACCAAATGAAAAATAGGAACCTATTGAAATTATAGACACTGCTCCCCCATTCTCTAAGAGACTGGCCATAGTAAAATCACCTGTACACCCTAAATTTGACCTCTTAGGGGAATTATTTATATATCAAAATTCCTCTCCTATAGACTATTAGATAAATATAAATTTATGCCAAAACCATTAAATAATTGTGTTAAGAAGCCTAGTAGGAAGCTAAAAGATCCTCCTACAGTCCATGTTTTAAGGAAAATATTTGATCTCATCTCGGGGAAACAAATACCCATTAAATATGATGATCCTCTAAACCCTATAGTTACTGTCCATAATTAGGGATATAATTTCCCAAATACTTTGGTACACTTGGGAGTGGCCATAAATATTATAACACTTGAAACTTGTGGACTCATTGGAATAACTAGATTTAAACTTACTCTGACTATGTTGGAGCTCGCTGACAGATCCATAGTAAAACCAAAGGGGACATTGGATAATATTATTGTTTATGTAGATTCCTACGAATACCCAGTGTATTTTCTAGTCCTTAATCCTAAAAATAAAATAGAAGAATACCCTTTGATATTAGGAAGGCCATGGATTGCCACTGCAGATGCATACATAGGGCGTCGAACTGAAAGTATGACCATTGCTAAAGGACCAACCATCAATAATCTCATTTTATACCCTCCCGCGAAACTCAACATATCGACTGATGATTTTAGATGTTCCCCACCCAAATATTAGGAAGGTAATTTACTTTCTCCTCTCAATATTGATAAAGCCCTTATCTCTAAAAAATAGACCGAGGATGATGTAATTAATGGATTCTTTATTCAACCTTATATTATTGGGAACCCAACTTGTCAAATGTTGAAATATGTCTTTGACAAAGAATCCAATGGAAATCTACTCGAGGAATTGAATGCTGAATACATACCCACGACTGCAGTTCAAAATAACATTCTTATTGATATTGAGCCTAGAAAGACCCTGAATAATAATGCCAAACTTAATGACCTTCAATGTGAAAGGATGTTACAAATTCTTCAAAAATACAAACATGATTTTTCCTGGGAATATTCAGATATGAAGGGCATCAATCCACAACTCTACACACATCATATTTATATTGAGAAATATGCCCAATCCATTCGTCAATCGGAAAGAAGAATAAATCCACAACTTAGAGATATAGTAAATTAGTAAATTCAAAAAATTCTTGATGTTAATTTTATATATCCTATTTTTTATAGTCAGTGGGTTTCACCACTAGTGTTAGTCCCAAAAAATAATGGTAAATGGAGAATTTGTGTCAACTATAGAGAATTAAATAAAGCCACATAGAAGAATCATTTTCCCCTTCCATTTCTGGATCAAGTCCTTGACGCTGTTGTTGGGAAGAAATATTTTTCTTTCCTGGATGGGTTCAGTGGATATAATTAAATTTAGATTTCCCCTAAATACCAATACAACACTACGTCCACCTGTCCATGGAGAAAATTTGGATATAGAGTTTTATCATTCGAGTTGTGCAATGCACCAACCACTTTGTAAAGGGAAATTGTTAGTGTTTTTTCTGATTTTATTAGTGAGGGACTTAAACTATATATGGATGGTTTTAACCCCTATGGTAATGAATTTGACCAAACGTTGCATAATCTTGAGAATATTCTTGCACAATGTATAGTTACCTGGTTGTGCCTTAGTCACGAAAAATGTCATATGATGATGAAAAAGGGCATAGTTTTGGGAAATTTTATTTCTGCTACAGGAATTCAAGTAGACCCAACTAAGATCACGGTAGTTTTTAAAATTCCTATTCCTTGAATACAAACAAAGGTATGTAGCTTCCTTGGTTATGCTATTTATTATCATTGTTTTATAGCAAACTTTTCAAAAATTGCAGCACCTTTGTATGTATTGACTAGACATGTGGAATTTTAATGGACTGATAGATGTGTCAATGCTTTTGCAGATCTGAAGAGGTTGGGCTCAACAACTCCTGTGTTGTGAGGACCAAATTCAAATCTATAATTTCATATATCCTTAGATGCATCAAATACGACGATAGGAAAGGTCCCCGGACAAGATGAGGATAAAAAACCTCATTCCATTTATTACATTAGAAAGAACCTTACGCTGGTTGAATTGAATTATACTGTGATAGAAAAATAATTTTTGGTCGTTATTTATGCCATAAATAAATTTCATCATTACATAACAAGATATCTAGTTTTTATGTACACTGATCATTCTTCCGTTCGTTATTTAAAGAAAAAGCCTGTTACCAATGGTAGAATAACTCATTGGTTATTTTTGTTGCAGGAGTTCAACATTACCATAAAGTATTAGCTAGGAAAACAAAATATTTTTGCAGACTTTTTGTTAATATTTCCAGCTACAGACAATTATTCCCCAGTTGAAGACCAATTCTCGAATCAACATTTGTTTGTTGTAACTGTTAAAACACCCTGGTATGCTAATGTAGCAAATTATCTGGTAGCTGGAAAATTACCATCACATTTTTCATCTGAAGAAAATAGGTTTATTATCCAGTACATCGCACGATTTTCATGGATGGACAGTAACCTTTTTTCATATAGGGGTTGATATTCAAATTCAAAGATGTGTCAGAGAAGATGAAATTTATGATATTCTCAGGGTATTTCATGATTGACCTTGTTGGGGTCACTTTGTTGATCGGAGAACTGGACATAAGGTATTACAGATGGGGTATTTTTGGCCCACAATATTTAATGATGCGAAGAACTATGTCTAGAGTTGCGATAGACTCCAAAGGATGGGTCATCCCATTCAATATGATGAAATGCCCCTCCAACCGCAAATTGTATTGCAACCATTCAAAATATGGGAAATGGACTTTGTAGGCCCCTTTAATCCATCTTCAAATATGAAAGCATACATTCTATTCTTTACAGATTATGTTACTAAATGGGTGGAAACAGTGGCATTCCTAAGGGCCATGAAAGAAGAAACCATCAATTTTCTATTCGAACTATTCATTCGATATGGATTGCCATGGGAGCTTGTAATAGATGGGGATCAAAGTTCACTGCTCATAAAATTTCAACCATGCTGCAAAACTATCATGTTAAACACATAATTAGTTCTGCTTATCATCCACAAGTGAATGGGTAGGTGGAAAGCACTAATAAATTCCTAGAGGTGATTTTAACTAAAACAATATCTACAAATTGCTTAGACTAGGCTTCCAAGATTCCATAAGCCTTATGGGCCTATCGGACAACTTGGCACAATACCACTGACTATTCACCTTATTAGCTCATTTTTGGTAAGGAACCCATTTTTCCAATTCCATTTGAAATTAAGGCTCTTAGAACCACCAAGGAAGTTAGATTCAATCTCACAGAAGCATAAAAAAACACTCAGAACAACTCAATACACTATATGAAATGCATCTTCTTTCTCTACAATGTACTGCCATAATTCAACAATAGAGGGCTAAATGGCTTGATAGGTTTATTAAAAAGAAAAACTTTCAGAAAGGAGATTGGGCACTGTTATACGACTCGAGATTCCAAGATTTTCTAGGAAAACATAAAACGTGGTGGCTTGGCCTTGACAGAATTACCGAAGTTTATGAGAATGGGACATTATGCCTTACTACAATTGGCAATGTTGACATTTCAATCCTTGCCAATGGGCATCGTCTCCATCTGTACCATCAACCACTTACTAGAGAATATTTTCGTCACGAAATTGACAATGATACCAATTTGCAGGTTGTATCTAACCAGGGAAATTTCCCCATGGCCTCAACTAGGTAAATATTTCTAAGAAATCTTCTTTATTTTCTACATAGTGTAAATAATTTTCTTTTTTCTTAAAAAAAATGCTAATTATTTTTATCATAGTTGTTGTTTCCATAGTTACAATTGTTGCTTCCTTAGTCACAACCATTACTTCCTCAGTTACAATTGTTGTTTCCTTAGTCACAACCATTGTCTCCTCAGTCACAATTATTTTTTTTCTTAGTCACTGTTGTTGTTTCCTCACTTATAGTTGTTGTTTGCTTAGTCATAACCATTGTTTCCTCAGTTACAGTTGTTGTTTCCTTAGTCACAACTTTTGTTTATTCAGTTAGAGTTGTTGTTTCCTTAGTCACATCCATTATTTCCTTTATGACGCTGTTGTTTCCTCAATCACAACAGTTGTTTCCTTTATTTCGATTGTTGTTTTTTCAGTCACAATTGTTGTTTCCTTCTGTTAGCCCCCTATAAATTTTTTGACAAGAAAACAGGGGGCTAAAATGTTTTTGAGCCTTCAAGGAATGCATTTCCCCTGAAAACACATCATCCTTGAAGCCTCCTTGTGCCTTTGTCCTTTGATGAAATCCCCTCTGTTGTTTCCAGTTATAAAGCTTCTCTGTTGTGAATAAAAATTCCCAAGAGGCCTCCTGGTCCTCTTATTCCATCTCCATTAAGCCTCCATTTCCTCCTATTTTATTCCCACTAAACCCCACTTTTCACCCCTCTCCACTTTGTCAAAGTTCCCCTTTTCCTACCCCCAGATCCCCCTTAAACCTTCTAAGTCACTTTCTTTCCCCGCTCGAAACCTTTAAAAACCCTTATTGCCTCTACCGTTACCCTTCCCTGGCTTTGAATTCATAAAAACGGGCCAAATAACCATATTCTTCATGTATGTGGGTTTAGCACCTTTCCACCCTAGCCCCAGAACCGTTTCCCCCCATGCGACCCAAGCGCCAAGACCAGGCGCCAGGGCGGAAGGTGCTTATCGCAGAATCCATATCGGGCGCGTTTTAAACCGTCGATCTGTATAGATCGGACGGTCGTCGCGTCCCCACAACGTCCACCGTTCACTTTGTTAGAATCCTATACCAATAGGTGTCATATTTCATGATTGACATGATGGACTATGTAATATGTTCATACCTTTACAACAACAGATCGGACGATCGTCGCGTCCCCACAACGTCCACCTGTCCTCACTTTGTTCTATACTCACAGGTTTATATCTGAATTTCATTGACTACATTTGTAATATGTCACCTTTTCTGCTGGGCATGCTTTCATACTCTCAAAAATCAAAAATTTAAAAATGTAAAGAGGGCACCTAAAAATAAAAATCACAAGAAAGAACAAACACAAAAGGAAAGAAACAACCCCACCAAAAGAAAGGCCAAGTATAGTGTGCAAGTCTAAATGCCATTGCTTTTTTCTCTTATGTAATAAATAAAATTGTGTGCAACTTGTATTTTATGCCACAATTTATGAACAGTCAAACAGTTTAAACTTGGCTAGTTCATTTTTCAATTTTATGTTTTAGAGATAGAGAATAAAATCTGACCAAACTGTTTAATCTTGGCAGATAAGTAGATAGGTAGAGTAAATAAAAAGAGCTCAACAGCTTAATCTGAGCCCTTGGATGTAATAAGGTTAGAATTAGATAGATTTCCATATGTAAAAGAAAAAGTGTGATAAGGGTTTTCCAGTCTAAGTGCACCCTAATAAAGAAGAAAAAATGGTAGTGTAAAGTAGGTAGGGTAGGTAGATGATGTTGCAGAATCACATGTGATGGATAATGACTCTAGATGTGTTAAATCTTTTACTTTCATCATAAGTGCAAAGGCAGACAATACACTGGAAGAATTTCAAGCAAAGCAAAGTCAGATTATTAACTTCCCTTCTCATCTTCCCCTAAAAATTTCACTAATTTCCCCTAAGTACTAAGGTATTTGAAAATTAGAGGGGCTCAAGGCATTTCCTTGAATTTTGGAGGGACCGGACCCTTGGCCCAATAATTGGAAAAGCCTAAGTACTTAAATCCATTATCATGACATTCATTTACTTCTAAAAAATATTTTCCTAAGTAAAATCCTATTTTACTTAGAAAAATTATGCAATATTTCATAGAAACCCTTATTATTCAAGCATAAGTTAAATACATTAATCTAATGTTTTACACTTAGCGCTTTAATTCATTTTTTCATATTAATTTTTAATTTTATTATTTAAATCCCCATATAAAATTCGCCTTCATTCACGTATTATTTTAATAAAATCCCCAATAACTAATATCCCACCCCTTTGGTTGAAAAATAATCATATATTTGCGTTAATTGTAATTAATTTGTTGAATTACCGATTAATTAAAAAACCCCGCTACCTCGCCATATAAAAGGGATTAATTAACCCTCCAGGTTAATTAATAACCTAATCCACCAATAGAATCGCCCCCGATATGATTAATTATATTAAATCACATTGGGCCCGCCCTATTATCTTTCCGCCATCTTCCTTTCCCAAGGACCGTCCGATCGACTCATCTCAGATCTACAGTTATTACTCATATCGTTGGCCATCCTTGTCTGAACGATAACGCACGATGGCCAAGCAGTTTTATGAACAGTGCCGCACCACGCGTCATTCATCGTATGGAATCGCTCATCCTCTACTGAAAACCGCCTTTCCCCAAAAGCGATGCGATGAAAACCACTTACCACCACCTCCCCTGATGAAACCTCCATACTTGCTGACGTCATCCATTAAAATAATAAAAAACCCGCCAACATTTGACTTTGAAAATAAAACAAATGTGCCTGCGTCATTTTCATTATTCTGTGTAACGACTAGAGTCTCATGCAGAAAACTCCAAAACCAACTATCGAACGCCATCAATTGCCACCTTGCTGGGGAAAATTGCAGCCGAGCATTCAGAATTCATCTGCCATAGCTAATACCTGTTCCAATTACTGTTCATTTCCCGAAAAAAAGGTATTTACTTCAATTCCCATCAAACTATGTAAAATCCTAGTTTTTGTTTTAAATTCCACACGAGAAACTAAAACAGAGTTCAAAATTGATCTTCATTTTATTCCTCGAATCCCCAAAACTGCAATTATATTCCTAAACCTGTGATTGTGCTTGTTTTTCATAAAAACCCTGAATTCATTTTTGAATCCACAAGAACCAGAAATGGAGATTCCCGTGGCTCTGAATGTCGCACCCCTCAATGCCACTCATAGAGATTTAGATTATCTACCTTTAGTAGACAGATATTTCCAAATTAAAGACCTGGTTCTCAGTGAAAATCCCCTTCGAATTTTTTGCTACTGCAGAGATAATTATTTGAAAGGTTTTGATCTTTTTGGATTATGGGAATCCAATCTTCCCATGTACCTTCTCCCCTCAGTCCATATTTTCCCTGAGATAATCCATTACTTTCATGCAAACTATGATCCCAATCAAAGAGCAGTTTTGTCCCCGAGTCAGACTATCCTTTTTCCCATAACTACTCAGTCTATCAATGAGATGTTGCAATTTCAACCCGGTCAAGCCCTCACTCCCCCATCCATGGGAGAATTACTTGAGAAATCTACCAAATTATCCCATGAAGAGTTAAATCATCTCTGCCAGACCTTCATGTTACCAGAACATCAACCCAAAGACCCTCCCCCTTATGGTTACACCTTTTTCACTGATGTAGGCAGACTTATTCTGAATATGGTATCCTCTATAATGGGTTTCAATACTAGTAAATATGTTGACCAATTAACCCTAGTATTTTTGTCAATTTTCACCCCTGGACAACCCCCTGCTGTCAAGTATGATTTTGCTTCCTACATTGCAGACAAAATCCATGATCAGTTCATGAGATTAGAGAATGAACGAGTGTTCAAGTATTCTTCTGTTATTTATCATCTCATGCTTTATTACAAATCAGAAAGTTTCCCTTTCTATGTCAAAAAGATTGATGCCAAAGGAAATCCTAGGTCTGTTATCTTTTGGTCTTCCATCACTCATAATTCCCTTGATTCTCCTTATTCCTACAATGAGTTTTTTGACCTATTTGTACACCCTGCAACCACCTTGTTGACAGGAGTTTCTCCTCCAAGGGTCAATAATGAAATCAAAAAAATTCTTCAACTCTCAAAGAAATATCAGATAGGTGACTGGTACCTATACCAAAATCACATAGAAATCAGAATCTATGGATGTGAGTTATGCCCATTCAATTTGCCAAAATATGTCCCAATGAGAATCTTTGCATTAGAATATTTCAGATAGATGATTAATTCAGATATAGTTCATTTATGCAATGCAAAGAAAAAGGCTCAACTCAGAATTAAAAGCCAATTAGGTCCCTTTGTTTGCAACTCTAGAGATGCTGGGAAGGAAGCTGAAAGAATTTTAGAAGACTATCTTAAATTACATAAAATTTACTATTGGGTACCTTATGACCCAAATAGCTTCATTTGTGATAGAAGAATGAAAAACAAACTATCACCATACATTCATCAAAGAATCCCAGGAATTGAATAGTATGCCGATATGGATGAATGGATGGAAGGAACATTGATAGAACAGGATAGTGAGCAGGTCAATGTTGAAAATGTAATGAAAGACCTTGAAAAAATACTTGACCTAGACTCTTTTGGACAGGTACAGATACCAGGTATTGGTTCTTCTTCTGTTGGGACTTCTCAACCAAATTTACAGGAAATCAATGCATTGGCTACAGTAGCATCTAAAGGAAAAGAGAAAGAGGCTGATATACAAGTTATAGAGAAATTTACAATGACAGAATTGCCTCAAACTTCTAAAGAACAGGGTCAAGTACAAATTTCTACTAGTCAGACCAATGTGGCAGAAATATCAATTTTACAAACTCTTCTTAATGTGGAAAAGGGTAAAAAGAGAGATGTTGAAGCAGCTACTCCTGTCAGTGAATCTTCTGGATAGCCTAATGTTAAAAGACAAAAATTGAATCCTCTTCCAGAAGTGGAATCTCTTCATGAAATCCCTGATAGTCAAACACAAGAAGAATTGGGTAGTTAGAAAATAGGTTCAATCAGTGGGACATCCACTACTTTACAGAGAAAAGAGCTGCAAAGGCAGCAAAGTGCAGAAGTGTCATCTTTCAAACCACCTGTGAAAGAGGCCTGGGACATTAAAAGAACATTCATAAATGTAAAGGCTAGAAATGATCCACTCAGAGTTCAAGTGTACAATCAATGTTTGAAGATGGCTCCTAAGAATCAACAAAGATTGATGTCAGCCTATGACATTCAACAAGGTAAAATGATAATGAGTCACTTCAAACCCAAAGTGCAGCAACCTCAAATAGCTACAGATTATATCAAGACTAATTTTGAAGTCTTAGCAAAGGATATCCATCCTTTGGATCAAATTGAGCTACATAAACAGACAGGTGAGATGATTTATTCTAGTCTGACAGATAAATCAATGATGACCCAGAAATTGCAGGATTCTTTGGAGAATACTAATGCTCAACTAAGTCTTGAAAAAGAATCTTCTTAGGCTAAAGACAACAGGATAAAAACTTTGGAGGAATTCATTATTGGATTGGGACATAATCCCAAGGATGTCAAAGGAATATAAGCCTTGATCAAGAAAAAGGATGATGATATTGCATCTTTGAGAAAACAACTGAAGTTACCAGCTTCAAGACATCCACAAACTGCAGAAACCATGAAGCAAAATTATGAAGAATAATTAATGGACTTGCTCTTGAAACTGAATGAGCAACTTAATGAAACAGAAAAAGAGCTTGAAAACGCATTGAAAGACAAGCAGCCTAATATTCCAGCATCTACAGCAGAAGCAATTACGGGTACATCTACAACAGGTCAGCCAACAGAATTGTCACAGGTGCATACTTCCAATTTAAGTACAGAAGAATTAATAAAGTCAATGGAGGAAATGAAACTCCAAGTGACAGAGCTACAGAGAACAAAGGTGCAACTCACCAGTTTAGAACAAAAATATGATCTCTCGAAGATGAATGTTGCAGATAAAACAAGAGAGGTAAACAGATTAGAAAAATTGATCAACAAGTTGGAAAAGGATCTCACATTGGAGAAGCCTTTAAAGGAAATAAATGAAATTCTTTGGGAAAACATCATCGAGTCAATAAAAGATGTCTGGCCCTCAATTCAAATAATGTATGAACAGAATGATTTGGTCAAATTGGCTGTGGAAGAAATTCTAAGAGCAAGAGAAGAATTGGGAAACATGCATGAAGAAGATGATAAACTTATCCACTTTTTAAATACTCAGAACAAGCAGCAAATTGAGGAACTTGGCATTCAAGACAGGACAGGAACAATTTTGGAAATAAAAAGAGTTTTTACCAAAAGAACTCTGACGCAGAATCTAGAACAAAGATGTTCTGATATGTAAGAATAAATCACTGCCTTCCTGAAAAGATTTGATATTTTGTTGAATAAAGGATTGCCCAGTCCTTTAGTTTCATAGGATAAATTGATGGACCTTGAAAGTTATGTTGAAAAATTGGACAAGCATGCTGACAATCAGGCCAGTACTTCAACTAGTTCATCAACAGTAGCATTGCCTACAGGAAAAAGTCTTCATGATAAATTGGAAAATTTGTTTTGTCTCGAGCATGAAGTAAAGCATTTGTTCCCAATTCAACCTACTTTCTTTAGTTATACAGAGACCTATGAAACTCTCAAAAAGCTGCAAAGAACCAGAATACCGGAAGATAAATGGTGGGACGAAATGTTAGAACTTTTGTAAAAACTATCCTTACATGAATTTTTGATTATGTACTACAGTAAGTCATGATAAATAAGGATAAAAGAGTATCAGTGCAGTTAAAGGGTATAAGTTAATGGAGCAGCCAGCACAGAATTACTGAAGAGGACAGCAGCAAGCCAAATCATAGGGCCTGCCTCCAGCACATTCTCAAAAGAAGGAAACAACACAACATCAGTTAGATTTTTTCTTATCTATGAGACCATCTGTCTCTAGTTGGTTGTAAAAAACTTATGAGTCATCCTAGATTATATCTCAAGCTGTTATGAGATATTTTTTATAACTTTTTGTATAAATACCCCCTCAATGAAAGTATTAAGGGTGGATTTTTTTAGACTTTGCTGTAACAATGAATATTTTGGAATAAAGTGCTATTGGATAAATTTTGTGTGGCTAGCTGGATGAGGAATTGATGCGAAAGACTTTCTACAGGATTCTTGTGTCAGACTACGGATCAATAAGTCATCTATCTCTTATGTGTTGAAGTCTTTATATTTGTTTACTATATCATCTGTGTTTCATTTCTTAATGATTAACGTAAAGGAATAAATTAGAAAGTGCTTAAGTGTAATCTGATTTTAAACGTTGTTATTCTAAATGTTTTCTTCTGAACTGGTTTAAACAATGAATTCTTAATTGCTCCTGTTTTTCTAGTTTAAGCATTTTTATTATTTAGTAAAGAATACTTAATTGCTCTTTATTAATAATCACTCAATTTCCCTCTTTTTGAATGTGTTGAAATATTCTTAATTGCCTTTCATCCATTTGAGTTCATCCCATTCATTTTAGATCTATAATTGTTCCCTGTTTGATTATCTTGCCCTGTTGAACCATCTTTTGTTAAGAGACTTAATCCATTTAAGTTATCCTTTTTTGACTCCATTAGCCCAATGGACTAAAATACTCAATCTTGCCCTCAGCTATTGAATTCCACCACCCAAATTCAATCAAAACCATTGCACTTTAAAACTAGCCTGATATCTTCTAAAATAAAGCTAAATTATACAGAGAGAGCCCTCTCTAGGTTCAGATTGGCTAGATTCTGTACCTAAAAGTTGGTTTGTGGTTACCTCAGACCCCTTTCCTCTTCCAACAACTTCAAGGAAAATCGAAGTGATAACACACTCCGTTTTCCACCCCGATCATGCATCCACCGTCCATTTTCCCGCAGATCAACGGTCAGCCTTTCACCCGCCCGGTGGTCCTCGCAGCCGCGCACTATTCAAAAACCGGTGGTATCCATCGCACCGCGTTTGGAGGATGGGCGGTAATTTTATTTTCATAGCGATCCCACTCACTTCCTGACACATGGCTCCGTCACTATTTCAAAACCGCCCCCCCATCGCACGTTATTGTTCGGCATTTGACCCGGCGCGATATGCATATCAACCGTCCGAACTGGGGATCTCCATCCAACGGTCATCGCACCTCGAAGATGCGCGGAAATTAACCCAAGGTATCCGTACCCCTGGCCCACCATCCATCACTCTCCGCTACGTTTTCCACCGTCGATCTCCTCCTGAGATCAGATGGTCCAGATTCGATCGCCCCCGTCTTTGACCGGTCCCACCAGCAGAGCTCCACGTCACCTCCCTTCACGGAATTTTCTCATTTCATCAGTTTTTCGCCTGATTTCCAAAACCCTTCATCGTGCATTTTCCGCCATCGATCATTACCCCCATGCAGGATCAAACGGTCAGCATGCTCTTTCTCCACCGCGCCACTGTTTGTGCTCAACTTAGTTTTCCTAAATTGAGTTCATTAATTGTCAACCAGGGCTAGTAAACTGCTGAAGTGTGGTGCACTATATGTGCCTAGGTATTTGTTTCTCACTATGTTGTGTTTAGTGTTTTATGATGTTTTTGGTTTTATGGTTTTATGTTTGAAAAGGGAAAGAACTAAGTGCTGGTGAAAAGAAGCTATTGGTTATATTAAAACAGAACAAAGCCTAAACTATGGATGGCAAACAACAAATGCAAAGCTTGATAATGAATTCATTGCAAGGAAGTAAATCACAACATGAGCTTGAACTTATCGAATTCATTCATTAAAGATGTGTTGGAAGAGCTTGAGAAATGGACAAGTTAAGTGTAAATGAAGTTCTCCTAAATAAACAATCAGCTCACAATATTACAAAAAAAAATGATTATTTGTAACACAGTAAGGTTTCTATTCTAGATTAACCTATGATGCTGAAGTTACCTTATTCTGGAACTTGACTTATCACTACTAGGCCTTATTCAGAAGTTTAGATATTTTCTAGAACAATGTTTGGGAAAAAGGCTATAGGTGAATTTGTAAAAGATTTGCAGAATAATCAAAGCCTTAAACTGGTATTACTGACCCCTGTTCATGTGATGATGTATCAATATAAATTTAGAACAAAAGTAAGTTGTAAATAATGAAGGCCGAGAGACTAATTTTGAAAACTAGTACTACTTGAAATACAATGGATAACACTAGGCTAGAACGCGGTCTATCAATCTTAAAATACAGTGACTACAACTAAACTAGAATGCCATTAATCTTTTCTTGAAACAAAATGAACTAAGACTGAACTAGAGTGCTACTAATCTACTTGAAGTATAGTGAACAGAGTTAAACTAGAATGCCATTATCAAACTTGAAATGTAGTGACAGAGCTTAACTTAATGCAATCAACCTCCGGAGTGTTATAACTAAATTAACATGCAGCTAGTCTATGGAATTCTACAGCCCATCTCGTTCAATATGAATGATATTTTAGAAGAGTTTGTAAAAACAAGTCTGGCTGTATTATTCAATGCAATTGAAAATAAACATAAGATTTGAAAGAAAATACAAATAGGATCTAAGATACCACAGTTGTTTCTTATTCATTGTTAATGATGTTTTGGAAGAGTTTGTAGGAGTAAGACCAGCTATGACACTTAGTGCAAACAAGCATAAATCATAAAATTCGAAAGGAAATGCAACTAAAATCTACAACACCACAACTATTCCTTATTCATCGTGATGATATTTTGGAAGAGTTTATAAGAGTAAGTCTAGCTGTGATGATTAATGTAAACAAATATGAAATATAAACTTCAGCTAGAAATGAAAAACGAGACTAAAATACTTATCTAAACCGTATGAAAAAAGTTGCTCAGGTATCAGGGGCCCTCTACCACTGGAGTAACATGCAAAATCTAATTCAATATTGACTCAGTGCTTTCAATAAAATGATGCTTCTTTCATTAAAAGAGAAATTACTTCAAAACAGAGTGTTTTTGGACTTCTAAAATCTAGCAATCAAACACAAAATCTAACCTAGTCCCTCGGTTTCCCGAGCCATATTTATAACAAAATTACATAACTGTCTTGAGATAACCTAGGGATAATTGTCTTTCCAAATTAAAATCAAACTAGAACTCTGATGGTGGGCTCGTAATATGATTAAGGACATCTGGAATATCCTTGTCCTATTAGGAGTCTATCTCTTAGTTTGAGTTCCCACGTGCATAACCACCTACAGAATTCCATTCAAACTTCGTGGAGAGCAAAAAATGATGAGGGAATGATGTGGAATACGACCATATGTTTTTTCTCTGAGATGACACCTGGAACCTGCGTAGACATGAAGACAGCTGCAGAATTGGAAACTAGCTACAGAATGTCTGCATTCTGTAGCTAGATCTAGTTCAAAAATTACTACAATGACAAAATCATAAAAACATAGAAAGTTAGTCATGATATATATTCTTAAAGAAATTTTAATTAATTCTATTGATCATTTGAGCCTGTAATTAATAATGGACAAAGGAAATGGAGTGGAATGTGGTGGAAGAAAGAACATCTTTGGAGCTCAACATACCCCCACTGCTAGGTTCTTGCATGTCCTCATGCAACTATTCCATGAACTCTGAGACCTATGCAAGGACATCCAACCCTCTTCTTCTGCTTTGCCTGGCAGTCAAAAGCCTTTTGGGCTTCCTTATGACTAACTTGAATCTCAAATTTGTGAGTGCCCTGGTTAACTTTTTATTTTTCTTCTTCAATTTTTCACTGGCCTTGTACAACTTTTGCATTTGTAGAGACAGAGTTGAATTCATATAAGTTTTCAGTTTAACCTGCTCTCTCAGAATTTCATTCTCATTTTTGATATGCCTGTTGAGTATTTATAACTCATATTTATCTCTCCTTAGGATATCAACTGCATATTTTGGTGGACTAGGAGTTCTGTCTCTACTTTCTGAAGCTCTTTTCTCTAATGTCTCAACATAGTTGTAAATTTCTTGCTGTGCTGGGTCTATTTCAGGAGCTCCTTCATCAAAATCCTCCTCAGTAGGTGTTTCTTCATTCTCTATGTTTATGACTCCAGTTTGTCTAACCTTTGTTTTCTTTAGTATCCCTCTAAGTCTCTGGCTCCGTCTTGGTTGAGATGGTCCTTCTCCTTTCTCTCTGGAAAATTTTCTTATTATCCTCTCTTTCTTAAGCTGCTTCCTAATCTGAGCCAATTTCTCAGAAATCATTTCTTCACTGCCTTCTTGTATTGTTTTACCAGTTTTAGTTTTGGAGGTTTTCCATCTTCTGCTTCTTTTTGTAGGTTTGTCTTCAGGTGGAGGTTCCTTGGGTTCTTCAAAGTGATTTCTCACTAATAACTCTTCCCAATTATCTCCCATTTTTCTCAAATGATGTTCAATAAATTTTTTGACTAAACCATGGTGGTATAAGGTTGTTTCTAGAAATTGAACTCTCTTTTGAACACTTGAGGCCGTTTTCTTTAAACTATGAAGCAAGAAAAAGGGCAAATTGAGTTCTTCTTCTAAGAAATCTAATATCAACCAAATATGATAAACATAGAAGGTACCATATCTTCCTTCACAAGTGATTAATTTTTGCAAGATAAGCAACATGTTCCTCCATTTTTTCTTTAGTGCGGAGCTAGGGATACCCTTTTTAAAAAATGGAAACATCCATACCTGGTGACTTGAGTATTTGCTTCCATGCCTCGTTATGAAATTCTCTATTCTTGAACCACCTTTTTCCTTGTCTGGGAAATTCCATTGCTTCTGCAATGGAGGCTTCTGTAATGGTGAATTTAATATCTCCTATCTCGACCTTAGCTCCATTGAAGGACCATGCAAACCTCTTTGTGAAAACCACTAAATTTTTCAAAGAATTGCAACCACCCTGCTTGTTGTAACATTTCTCTGATTTGAGGATAACATTCCAAGTACTTAGTTCCAACCAGTTCGGTCCTCACTATGAGACCCATAACTTCTCTTTCCAACTTTCAAATTGTTGCTCCTCTGTTCACAGTGACAATGGCTGTTACAGAGATGTTTTTGCCCCACAGATGTTTCCTCTGTTTTACAGACTGAAATGGTTAAGAGTTGGCTACGGGAAAGAATGATATGGAGTGATTATGGTGTTAGCGCTCAAATCTACCTAAGGCTGAAATAAGGTAAAACTCAAGGCTACATCAAACCACGCTCAGCCTCGTAGCTAGCCCTACGAGGATAGGAGAGGGCTCTCTCCGGGTCTATCTCGGCAAAAAGTCTTCAAAGGGGCTGAGATGACTTATAATGAATACTGATTTTAAGGACAGCATGAAGCAGAGGGATTAAATGAAAGACGCAGATTATCTCATGAGGCAAGATAGGCAAGAGCTTAAGCATTCAAATTGAAATTATATGGAGTGGAAAGACTTCTGAGAGGCCGAAAAGGGCATACATAATGAATCCTTTTCAGACAGAAGAAGGTACACATAAAATGAACGCTTTCCCAAGGCAGAGAAATAAAATGGATTCTACCTTTCTTACTTAAAAGCATTCAACTAGAAATGATTATGAATGAATAGTAAAACATAACAAGATACATATGAAACAGAAAGAAATACATATGCAAAACTCACACCACATGAATCTCATGAATCAGAGCTGCATCATTTCATTAATTCTCTGTCAAACTGTTACAACAATAGCAGCCTCACTCTGCTGCAAAAATCCAACCCCTACACTATGAAACTCATAAAATATATACATTTTCTTATCCTTGTACTAAGGGAATTGAGCTCAACCATTTTCTTAAAAATAGAATCGGTTACATTAAACTTGGGCCGAATTTCTGAAAATAGGTGTTGAAGATGAACTCGTATCTCCAAAAAAATAGCACTTGTTACAAAACTGAAAGAGGTTTTTGTAGATAAGGTCGCTTTGGAGAAAAACCTCGTTCAAATTTGGAAAATTCGTTTCCAATTGCTCGCAATCTGTTCCACAAAATCATCTTTAAAACAGGAAATCATTAAAAATTTAAATTTGTGAAAATGAGTTGTAAAGAGCTAGTCACATATCCCAATTCGTGACACCTTTGAATAAAATGAAAGGGTTTTTTGTTATATGGCTCGTGGTTAACAAAAACCTCTTTGGGTTTTGAAAAATTACTTTCCATCTGCTGTAAAATGGTTCTGCACTAAAATTACTAAAACAATAAAAAATATGAAAATTTTTCTTTGTTTTAATGTAGGCTCCAAATATCATTGTATATCTCCCACATAGTTGCACCTGTGCATAAACGGAAGGAGGTTTTTGTTTTTTGGAATGTTATGAACAAAAACCTCTTTCACTTTTGAAAAATTCCTCACCATTATTTCAAAAACGGATTTTGTACTAAACTTGTCATTGTGTGCAGCAACTAACCTCAAAACATGCATAACCAAGAATCACTCATTAATTTTGATCATATCTTCTAATCCAGAAACTGGTTATGGGAGTGTGATATACCGGTGGAAATATTTTTCCGAGCTTCTTCTGATGGACACACTTGTGACATGTTTTGTGTTGAACATCATGTGCAAAACATCTAACAAAACCAGACATAGTAAGAGCTCATGTTGATCTCTGGTAACAGGCTGCGAAGACTGGAACTAACATTGGCCCCAATGGGGATGGTAGCTCCTTGGAGGTGCCAAGAACAACAGAACTTTGGGAGAGCAGACCAGTGCCTTATCCTTTTGGCATGGAGTCAAACAAATACAAACCAAACTACTCATACCAATCCAAAAACATATACATACTGCAACATGTACATAAGCAAATACCAGAAACTGAAATGTTGCCTTTGGCAGCTTATTTATTTACAAATCTCCCCTACTTTGCTAAAAAACCAATAGATCAAGTAACACTGTAATGCCAGATCAACCAATCAAGTAACTGTGACAAGGATGCTGCTTGAAAGTGCTTCCACCAGGACACAGATGTAATTGCTGGCAGCCATACATGCACATAATGAATCTGGTTATGTAAAAGACAGTTTGATCTATCATTCAGACTAAAAAAAAATTCCATATATGTTGCAATAGGATCGCAAAATCCAGACTCTGTTTGCTGCCCCAACTCTGCAATACATACTTCCAGCTGCACACTGTCAATACAAACATCCACTGGAAGTTCTATTGTTTCTTGTTTTGAAGGAGGGAGAGTTTCCAAGAACTTTTTGGGATCTCGGAATTCATATGATTGGATCTGATCGTTTAAATACTAAATCTCCTTCTCAAAATTTTCAACAACTAACTCAAAGAAACCAGTTTTAGCTTCAGCAGGAAACTTTGGAGATCTCAAAAATTGAAGCACGACACTGAAAAATGCTTCATTAATTTCAAAATCCACTAACCAATCTCTAACTTATTTTAAAACTTCACAAAGCACAGGGTCTGCCAAATACCCTACCATTGCATGAATGGATCAGTGAGCACTAGAATTTGTGGATTGAGTTGGAGTCGCCAGGTGAATGTTTCAGCCTTCATATGTGTCTGACCGTTGTCCACCATCAACAATCAGATCTGAAACTTAATACATATACTGGGGCAATTCACAAGTTAAATGCTACGATTACAAGTTAAACCAGAGATCGACTGAAGCAGTGTTTATCTACTTTGCTTATGCATAAAAAAAGCATTTCGAAGGCTACTTGGCGTGACTTCAGACTCCGTCTATAACAAGTAAACGTTTTAAGTTTCTCCCCAGTATGGTCGCCACTATGTTAGCGCTCAAATCTACCTAAGGCTGAAATAAGGTAAAACTCAAGGCTACATCAAACCACACTTAGCCTCATAGCTAGCCCTACGAGGACAGGAGAGGGCTCTCTCCGGGTCTATCTCGGCAAAAAGTCTTCAAAGGGGCTGAGATGACTTATAATGAATACTGATTTTAGGCTAGTAAAGAGGTAGGAAAGGGGTTTTTGATAAATGACTGGGTTTTCTGGGCAGTATGGGGACAAAGGATAGCATGAAGCAGAGAGATTAAATGAAAGACGCATATTATCTCATGAGGCAAGATAGGCAAGAGCTTAAGCATTCAAATTGAAATTATATGGAGTGGAAAGACTGCTGAGAGGCCGAAAAGGGCATACATAATGAATCCTTTTCAGACAGAAGAAGGTACACATAAAATGAACGTTTTCCCAAGGAAGAGAAATAAAATGGATTCTACCTTTCTTACTTAAAAGCATTCAACTAGAAATTATTATGAATGAATAGTAAAACATAACAAGATACATATGAAACAGAAAGAAAGACATATGCAAAACTCACACCACATGAATCTCATGAATAAGAGCTGCATCATTTCATTAATTCTCTGTCAAACTGTTACAACAATAGCACCCTCACTCTGCTAAAAAAATCCAACACCTACACTATGAAACTCATAAAATATATACATTTTCTCATCCTTATACTAAGGGAATTGAGCTCAACCATTTTCTTAAAAATAGAATCAGTTACATTAAACTTGGGCCGAATTTCTGAAATAGGTGTTGAAGATGAACTCGTATCTCCCAAACCATAGCACCTGTTACAAAACGGAAAGAGGTTTTTGTAGATAAGGTCATTTTGGAGAAAAACCGCTCTCAAATTTGGAAAATTCGTTTCCAATTTCTCGCAATCTGTTCCAAAAAATCATCTCTAAAACAGGAAATCATTAAAAAGTTAAATCTGTGGAAATGAGCTGTAAAGATCTAGTCACATATCCCAATTCGTGACACCTTTGAATAAAATGAAAGAGGTTTTTGTTATATGGATCGTGGTTAGCAAAAAAATATTTGGGTTTTTCAAAATTAATTTTCATTTGCTGTAAAATGGCTCTGCACTAAAATGACTAAAACAGTAAAAAATATGAAAATTTTGCTTTGTTTTAATGTAGGCTCCAAATATCATTGTATATATCCCACATAGTTGCACCTGTGCATAAACTGAAGGAGGTTTTTTTTATTTGGAATGTTATGAACAAAAACCTCTTTAACTTTTGAAAAATTCCTCACCATTATTTCACAAAATGATTTTTTACTAAACTTGTCATTGTGTGCAGCAACTGACCTCAAAACATGCATAACCAAGAATCACTCATTCATTTTGATCATATCTTCTAATCCAGAAAACGGTTATGGGAGTGTGATACTGTTGGAAATATTTTTCCTAGCTTCTTCTAATGGACACATTTGTGACATGTTTTGTGCTGAACATCATGTGCAAAACATCTAACAAAACTAGACATAGTAAGAGCTCATGTTGATCTCTGGTAACAGGCTGCGAAGACTGGAACTAACATATAGAATGAACATAATGAGGTGAGGATGATGTATATGAGTTGAAAGATATCACAGAAGAAAATACTGCGGAGATATTTTGTAACGAATTCAAAATCATCATTAAATGCTTTGGCCTAGTGACGTGACTAATCCAATCACTTCAACACTTTAACCGTTTATATTTTTAAATGATAATCGGACATGGGATTTGAAATGGTGGAATAGAAGGAGTTTTATCCAAAGTTTCTACGGGAGGTTTGTTAGGCATGATCAACAAAATTAATTAAAACAACTTTTTGAATTATTCATAACTTAACTATACTAAAATTTTTCATGATATGTCATTATAATCAGAACTTTTACCTTTGCCTTTCCTCTGATTTTTGTGATCTTTATATGCTTTGTTCTTCCCTGAAAATCATTACTTTTTGAGTCTTCATAACTCCCTTGATTTTTCTTGTTGTCATGGATATGCAGGATCATTTTATTGCAGATCAGGTGATTACTGGACAGTGCTTTCAGGATCTCTGGCTGCAGAATGTCTGTCTGGCTGCAGAATGTCTGACTGGCTGCAGAATGTCTAACTGATTGTAGAATGTACCTGTAGAATACTTGAAACATGAAATGGAATGGTTTGGAGCATGAATGGAATGTTGTATGGAATGAGTGAAGATGGATAATAAAATATGGTGTAATGGAATATGAATGAAGTGAATAATGGAGTGGAATGGATCACAACTTATGAAATGGAGTGAAGTATGAGAAGTGGCCTACAATTCATGATATGTATTATTCAATTGCAGAAAAACATCAAACTTAAAAATCTGGGATGGAAATGAGGTTGACCATGGGGTGAAATGAATGAAGTGTGGATGAATGAATGAAATGGAGTATGGATGAATGAATGAAACGAAATATGGATGGATGAAATGAGATGGACCATAAGTGAAATGGAACTGCTTGCAGCAAAAGAAAAAATTTGAAAAGCTAAAGTGTCAGAAAGATTCTACCTTTTCTGTATAAACATGTTAATCAGTTATTAGTTTTCAGTCTACCTTTTCTATATAAACATGCTAATCAGTGATTAGTTTTCATATTTGTACTTTATTTATTTATTTATTTTTATTTTTATTTTTTTTCAATAAAGTGACTTCAGAAAATTCAATTAAGTTGATGAAGAAGAAAGATTCTTATTCATTAACTTCACATCACTGTTTCACTGGAACTTCTTGACAAATTCTTCTCTTGAAAGTGACTTATGCTACAGCTTCAATCTATGACCATTCACAAGAAAAGTGACCTCTTCTTCATCTATTTTCTTGATTTTTATTGCTCCATTGTAAAAAAATTTCACAATTTCATATGGCCCAAGCCAATGTGTTTGGAATTTACCTTGAAAATCTTTGAACTTTGAATCAAACAAGAGAGCCCAGTCACCTTCTTTGAACTTCTTTTCCTTTATGTACTTATTATGCCATCTAGTCCTTTGTTGTTGGACTATACTTGTTTTCTGAACTGCATCTTGTTTGATCTCATCCAATTCATTAATCTACTCCAATCTGTGCTTTTGTGCCTCTGTTAGATTAAGTCCTAGTTGAACTTCCATTTTGAAAGTTTGAATCTGGAACTCTATGGGAAACAAAACTTGCTTTCCATAAACAAGTTCATAAGGAGTATGACCTCTTGTGCTTCTCCATGTAGTTCTATATGCCCACACGGCTTCAAGAAGCCTATCTGCCCAATCTCTTCTATGTAAATGAACAGTCTTTGTTAGGATCCCTTCAATGACCTTATTAGTAGATTCCACTTGACCATTTGCTTATGGATGATAGGGAGTAGATTTTCCGTGTCTGATTCTGTACCTCTCCATCATTTGTTCCACTAGCCTTGATGTGAATTAAGCTCCTTGATCTGTAAAAATTTCCCTTGGGACACAAAAACGAGTAAAAATATCCTCAAAAAGAAAATTAACTACAGATGCTTCGGTAGCAAAAAGTAATGGCTTGGCCTCTACCCATTTGGTAACATAATTAGTGCAAACTAATATATATTTCTTTTGTCTTGATGGAGGACTAATAGGTTCTACAAAATCCAAATCCCATTTTTCAAAAGGTTCAATATGTACCTGAGGCTGTAATGGCATCTCACTTGAAGGAGAAGGTTTCCCTACCCTTTGGCAGCTGTCACACCTTTTGACATACTCTTTAGCATCTTTAAAAAGGGATGGCCAATAGTATCCTAAATGAAGGACCTTATAAGCTGTCCTCTTATCAGCAAAGTGTCCGCCACAAGGTTCATCATGACATGCTTTGAGAATCTCAGGCATCTCATCTTCCCGAACACATCTCCTAATGATCAAATCTGGACCTGTCTTGTACAACTCATTAACAACCCATGAATATTTTGCACTGTCATAAATGATTTTTCTTTTATCTCTTGCATTCATTATTGAAGGAAATTTTCCTGAAACTAAATAATTAGCAATGTCAGCAAACCAAGGAGTTTGAGTAGAAATTGCAAAAAGATATTCATCAGAAAATTGATCTTCAACTGGAGTGTCATCTTTGATGTTTTGGAGTCTAGATAGGAAATCAGCTACTGTGTTTTGTTTTCCAGGCCTATCTAGAATGGTAATGTTGAATTCTTGTAAAAGAAATAACCATCTTATGACTCTGCCATTAGTAATTGATTTGTTCATAGGTATCTAATTACAGAATGATCTGTGTGAACAAAAGTTTCATAGCCTGTTATATAGTGTCTGAATTTGTTTATGGCATGAACAACAACTAAAAACTCCTTTTCAGTTACAGTATAGTTTAACTTTGAAGGAGTCAAATTTTTACTGGTATAGTAGATGGCATAAGGAATCAGGTCTTTTTGTCCCAATACTGCTCCTAGAGCTGTATCTGAGGCATCTGTTGAAATATGAAAAGGTAACTTCCAGTTAGGTCCCCTTAAAATAGGTGCTTCAAAAATTTTTGTTTTCAGGGTCTCAAAGGCTAACTGGCAATCATAATTCCATTTGAATTCATAGTCTTTGGTAAGTAATTTGAAGAGTGGAGATGCTATCTTGGTGAAGTTTTCTATAAATCTTCGATAATATCCTGTAAATCCTAGAAAACTCCTAACATCTTTTTGACAACTTGGAATATATAAATTAGAGATGACTTCAACTTTTGACTCATCAACTCTAATCTCATCCCTTGAAATGTGATGTCCTAAAACAATTCCTTCAGTAAACATCATAAAAAACTTCTCATGACTAAGTGAAAGATTTTCTTCTTTACATCTTTTTAAAACTTTTTCCAAGTTTGCTAAGTCTTCTTCAAATGTGTTTCCATAAACTGTGAAATCATCCATATATACCTCTACACAATCATGTATTAGATCCGAAAAGATTCCTAATACTGCCCTTTGAAATGTTGCAGGTGCATTGCATAATACAAATGGAAATACTCGGTAAGCATAGGTACCCCAAGGACAGGTAAATGTGGTTTTGTCTTGATCCTCAAGTGCTACTTGAATTTGATTATAACCACTAAACCCATCTAGAAATGAGAAGTACTTTTTTCCAGCTAAGGTATCTAACACTTGATCTATGAAAGGTAGGGGAAAATGATCTTTAAGAGTAGCTTTGTTTAATTCTCGGTAGTCAATACATACCCTCCATTTACCATTTTTCTTTGGCACAATTACCAAAGGAGAAACCCACTGACTATCTGAAATAGGATAGATAAAGTTGACATTCAACAATTTCTGCAATTCTTCTTTAATAATCTCCCTAAGATTTGGATTCATCTGTCTTTGAGGTTGTCTGATTGGTTTACAATTTTCCTCTATGTAGATGTGATGAGTGCAAGTCTTGGGGCTTATCCCTTTCATATCAGTGTACTCCCATGCATATGTAGAAGAATGTCTCTGTAAGATCTTGACTAGCTCTTCTTGTTGAGATTTTTCTAGGTTCTTGTTTATGTTTAAAGTTTTGCCTGGAAATATCTCACTTGTAGAGCTGCCAAATTTATCCATACAATGAAGAGACATCTGTCTTGATGATAAAAACTCAATGTTGGATTCTTCTTGAAATTGTTCATGTTTGTATTACGAAGATGATTCGAAGTTTTCTAAAGTATTCAGAATTTGACTATCTTCACTAATTTCTGAAATTGTGAAGAGAGGTTGTAAGTCTTCTTCATCCTCTATCCATTAAGTATCATCTAAATCTGTAATTCTCCTTGCTGGAGGATACAAAGTGAATTTCTTAGTTGAACTACCATCAGAGATATACATATCGCCGGATCTACAACTAATGAAAGCATCATCTGTAGCTAACCAAGGTCTTCCTAATATAATAGGATGCCCTCCTAGATTATTCTTAGGAGTTAGGATCATGAAATCCACAGGGTACTCCCAATAATCTAGGGACACTGGAATGTATTCTATTACCCCATCAGGTTTGATCACAGATCTTTCTGCTAATTGTAATAATGTGGGTGTAAAGAGAAGATTAGGAAGTTTCAGTTTATCCATGATTTGTCTACTCATGATATTGATTGTTGCTCCTAAATCAATGAGTGTGTTTTGGATTTCAATTCCATTGATGTGAATTTTAACAACTGGATTTCCTGGGTCTAGATACTTTGGAATAACAATCTTACCCATCATGATATCTGCTATTTTTCCTGCCAGTTGAATTTTCTTTGTCTCTCTTATTCTTTTTCTTGTTTTCTTCATGCTCGACTCCTTTATTGTCTTTGCTAAAATTGGAATTTCCTTGATAGCTTGTAATAATGGAATCTTAATACAGACATTTCTCAGCTCATCTAGGAAATCATAATTAGGCACCATAATTTGTTTTTCTACACCTCTATAAATTTGTAATATTTCTGGAAAGGGAGGTGTAGGAGTGGATGTTGATGGCTGCTCTAATATAGGAGTTGAAATTATTGGTTCTTTTTGTTTTGGTTTTTCAATGTTTGGGTCCTGAAAAGATGTGTCTTCTTCAAGACTTTTATTTTCCCGTAGAGAATCTTCCTCAGAGTTGTCTTGTTCTTGTATGATCACAGAAGGTTTCCTCTTTTCAAGTATTCTTCTAGACCTAAGTTGAACATCACTAAGGTCTATAGGAGCAATTAAATAAGTTGGAAACTGTTGGCCTTCTATCATGTATGTATTCTGAGGATTTTTATTGTTGGGGTTTGGTATGGGTTGAGAAGGCAACTGATTTTATTTCTGAGGAAATGGTAATGGGAGTGGTTTATTTTGATGTTGTGGGTTGTGAGGATTTTGTTGAGGATTTTGTTGAGGATTTTGAGGAGAAAAATGTTGGTATGGTGGATAGGATGGTGGATATTGATAGTACTGGGAGAATCTTCCATAGGTATTTTGTGCTCCTTGTGCCCAAGCTTGAGATTGATTTTGAAATTGGGGCCAAGGTTGTTTCCAAGAATTCCAATTTAGTGGAGGTTGATTATACAATTGATCATAGAATCTTTGTGTTTGAGGTCCTTGCCAAGGCCTTCTAGAGACAAAATTGAGAGATTCTGTGGAATTTGTAGGAGTTTCCTCTTGAAAGACAACTTTAAGACTAGGAAGTGAAGGACATCTCTTGGTTTCATGGTTTTCTGAAGAAATTACACAGGTCTCTAAAACTTTTGCATCCAAAGGACATTCTCTCAAGGCATGCTTCTTTCTACATTTCGGATAAAAGATTGCTAAGGCATCAGATTCAAATTTTTGATTATTTTGTAACTTAAGGGTGTCTATTTGTTCACTAAGAATCCCTAAGATGTCAGATTTTAATTCATCAAGCATATGCCCTATCTCTACCCTACTTACTGCCCCAGAAGCAGACTTACTTTCCCTTGCAAGAGCAGGGTCTCTTGGACCTTTTACAGTTTTGGATTTCCCTCTTGAAAGGTTGATACATAACTCAGATATTTCAGGTAATGTGAGCTGAGATATATCCCATTTTCCCATCATGTTAAGGATATCCAACCATTCATCCCTAATTGTCTTCAACAAGAGAGCTTTTAAGGTGTCTTGGTCTAAGTTCTCCATTTTTTCTCTTTTGATGTTGTAATGAAATCTCTCCAACAAATCTTCCAGGTTTTCATCTTCTTTTTGTACCATCTTGAACACTTCCTCCTTATGATTGACTGGCATACAATAATCCAAATACCTCTCTAGAAATGCTTGTTTCATATCTTCCCATGTCCTAATAGAACTGTTGATCAAACTCATAAACCACTTCAATGCTGCTCCTTTCATTGTTGAAGGAAATAGTTTAAGTTTTTGAGCATCTTGTAAGTAGTCATAAGTTCTACATAGGACTTCAAATTCAAATAGGAAGGTTTCAGGATCTTCAGTTTTAAGTCCATAGAAGTTTGGAAGGACAGAGTGTGAAATGTTTTTCATAGTTGTATTGGTTTCTTCATCTACTATAGGAAACCCAAAAGAGCTTCCCATTTCTCTTTTACCTCTTCCTCTACCTCCTTCTCCTCTACCTCTACCTCTACCCCCTCCAAATAATGTGTTTTCTCCATTAAAGACTCCTCCTCCCCCTTCTTCTGCCATAGTTGATTCTTCTGTGGAAGTGGAAAAGTTTGTGTCTCTAGCAAGGGTCCTTGAATCTTCTTCTAAGACAGGTTCAGTGGATGAAGTGGAAGGTCTTTCTAATGGAATATCTGATCTTCAGTCTTCTGGAAGTCTAGGATCAGTAAAGGATGGAATGTGGGTCTGAGTTGGAGGTGTGCTGGCTCTTGGTCTGGGTGAAACAAGAGGTGTTCTAGGAATCAAGCTTCTGCTTCTTATGAATCTACCCCTTGAGTCTCTCTCTCTACGCATATCATTGTTTTTTTTTTGGGAGTTAAGGAACAAGGCTACCTAGTTACACTTCCCGGCAACGGTGCCAAAATGTTTGTGCTCAACTTAGTGTTCCTAAATTGAGTTCATTAATTGTCAACCAGGGCTAGTAAACTGCTGAAGTGTGGTGCACTATATGTGCCTAGGTATTTGTTTCTTACTACGTTGTGTTTAGTGTTTTATGATGTTTTTGGTTTTATGGTTTTATGTTTGAAAAGGGAAAGAACTAAGTGCTGGTGAAAAGAAGCTATTGGTTATATTAAAACAGAACAAAGCCTAAACTATGGATGGAAAACAACAAATGCAAAGCTTGATAATGACTTCATTGCAAAGAAGTAAATCACAACATGAGCTTGAACTTATCCAATTCATTCATTAAAGATGTGTTGGAAGAGCTTGAGAAATGGACAAGGTAAGTGTAAATGAAGTTCTCTTAAATAAACATTCAACTCACAATATTACAAAAAAAAATGATTATTTGTAACACAGTAAGGTTTCTATTCTAGATTAACCTATGATGCTGAAGTTACCCTATTCTGCAACTTGACTTATCACTACTAGGCCTTATTCAGAAGTTTAGAGATTTTCTAGAACAATGTTTGGGAAAAAGGCTATAGGTGAATTTGTAAAACATTTGCAGAATAATCAAAGCCTTAAACTGATATTACTGACCCCTGTTCATGTGATGATGTATCAATATAAATTCAGAACAAAAGTAAGTTGTAAATAATGAAGGCCGAGAGACTAATTTTGACAACTAGTACTACTTGAAATACAATGGGTAACACTAGGCTAGAACGCGGTCTATCAATCTTAAAATACAGTGACTACAACTAAACTAGAATGCCATTAATCTTTTCTTGAAACAAAATGAACTGAGACTGAACTAGAGTGCTACTAATCTACTTGAAGTACAGTGAACAGAGTTAAACTAGAATGCCATTATCAAACTTGAAATGTAGTGACAGAGATGAACTAAATGCAATCAACCTCCGGAGTGTTATAACTAAATTAACATGCAGCTAGTCTATGGAATTCTACGGCCCATCTCGTTCAATATGAATGATATTTTGGAAGAGTTTGTAAAAACAAGTCTGGCTATATTATTCAATGCAATTGAACATAAACATAAGATTTGAAAGCAAATACAACTAGGATCTAAGATACCACAACTGTTTCTTATTTATTGATAATGATGTTTTGGAAGAGTTTGTAGGAGTAAGACCGGCTATGACACTTAGTGCAAACAAGCATAAATCATAAAATTCGAAAGGAATTGAAACTAAAATATACAACACCACAGCTATGCCTTATTCATCTTGATGATATTTTGGAAGAGTTGATAAGAGTAAGTCTAGCTGTGATGATTAATGTAAACAAGTATGAAACATAAACTTCAGCTAGAAATGAAAAACGAGACTAAAATACTTATCTAAACCATATGAACAAAGCTGCTCAGGTAGCAGGGGCCCTCTACCACCGGAGTAGCACACAAAATCTACTTCAATATTGACTCAGCGCTTTTAATAAAATGATGCTTCTTTCATTAAAAAAGAAATTACTTCAAAACAGAGTGTTTTCGGACTTCTAAAATCTAGCAATCAACCACAAAATCTAACCTTGTCCCTCGGTTTCCCGAGCCATATTTATAAAAAAATTACATAACTATCTTGAGATAACCTAGGGATAATAGTCTTTCCAAATTAAAATCAAACTAGAACTTTGATGGTGGTCTCGTAATATGATTAAGGACATTTGGACTGTCCTTGTCCTATTAGGAGTCTATCTCTTAGTTTGAGTTCCCACGTGCATAACCACCTACAGAATTCTGTTCAAACTTCGTGGAGAGAAAAAAATGATGAGGGAATGATGTGGAATACGACCATATGTGTTTTTCTCTGAGATGACAACTAGAACCTGCGTAGACATGAAGACAACTGCAGAATCGGCAACTAGCTACAGAATGTCTGCATTCTGTAGCTAGATCTAGTTCAAAAAGTACTACAATGACAAAATCATAAAAACATAGCAAGTTATTCATGATATATATTATTAAAGAAATTTTAATTAATTCTATTGATCATTTGAGCCTGTAATTAATAATGGACAAAGGAAATGGAGTGGAATGTGGTGGAAGAAAGAACATCTTTAGAGCTCAACAACCACCACCTATCTAACCCTCCACCATTTTTGCATTATTTTTCCTATTTTCACCGTTTTACTGTAGTTTTTCCATTCACCTCCACCATTTCCACCATTCCTCTGGCCTCTGAAGTATTCTCCCGCCACCACCCTGGATGTTGTGATTGATTTGTTTTCATTGTGCAGGTTTTTCACCAGACTGGTATTTTGATCTGCCTGTCATAATCACAGTCAATGCGATTCAAAGCACAGAGATTCCGTTACAGTAAAAAAATGTATCAACAGCAGAGATCAAGGTGTTAGAGCCCAAAAATTCAAGATCAAATTCTCTAATCCTCATTCAAGGAATTAACGCGCAATTGAAGGTTAAAGAAGCACACGAAACAAAGCTATATCTGTGTTCTATATCACCAGTGTAATTTTCTCCAGAAAGACTGCCTTTCAGCATTCTCCATGCCCCCTCGAGCCCTCAAGAAGCTAAGTACACTGACAGAAGTTTCTGTTACAGTTATGAGGTATGGAGAGACCTGCAGACCTTTTCACCGTGTCACTTATTTCAGAAAGCTACCACAGAGTACCATCAATCGGATTTCTTCAGAAGAACATACTTGAAGTTATTAACAGACTTCTGGACCATGCTCCAGAGTACACACAGTTAATGAAGCGCCATTTCGCAGAATGGGCATTCGACCTACCTCTCCTCTGTCTTAATTAAATCCACTTAATGAATATCATCTACTCCTATTATTCTTTTATGCTATAAGAATTCCCGAGAACATATTGTAGTGGTTGTTGTTCGTTTGTTTCCAATTGCTGTTAGAGGGATTCAGTTTGACTGTTAGAACAGTATTGGGAGGGAATAACAGAGTAGTTTTTAATGTAGTAGGCTGGGAGGAGAAAGTTTGGATTGTAATCAACCATTGAGCTCAGTGTATGTGACTGGTTTTGCATCAATTAATCAAGCACATTTCACAGGATCCTGGTGTATTACTATTGGTGATGTTTTTCTAACACTGTTTATTACATTTTCATACTATTTCATTTTCTGCTGGCTTGCATCAGAAATCTGGCATAGGATTTACCCTTATTAGGTACCCTATGTTTCTTCTCTCCTTACCTTTAATGTTTTCTGCCGATTGTGAATCTAAGAGTAAATTTAGCTCATTTAACCAGTGTAGCGGATGTTATTGCCTGCTAGATGATGTATGAATTCGGGGTTTACTGCTTAGTTGTTCTTGTTGGGTTTAAGCTGGAAGATTTGGGAACACTGGTGATTAGAGTTAGCCCTGTCCACTAGGATCCTTGTGCAACCAACTGGACTTTATAAGATCTCTTGCTGGTGTCAAAGCATTGAAGGTTCAAAGTCCTTCTCTGATCTACAGACCCTGGCTTTGTTTAACTTATCTCTGTTTTCCCTTGGAGCATGCTAAAGCTGACCTGGAGTTAAATGACCTCTGGTCCGATCTACAAGCTGCCACTTTGTCCCTCCTTTGAGAGTTTCCTATGAGTATGTCCAAGCAAGTCTAGATTTAAATGACCTCTGACCTGATCTATAGACAGAAATTGGGTTGCTTTCCTTATTTCACTTTCAATCCTTAATGTTCCATCCCACCATCTATCTAAAAATATCCTTTAGTGTAGATGACTTGCCCTCTGAAAGCCTTGGCTAGTTGTTGCATGTAATTACCTTTCATGACTCCATAGCCTAATGGATGGCACTTTCTTGACCTATCTCCTTTGCTGAAACATCCTACTATTTTTCTCCTTTCCTCCTATTACCTTCTCAGTCTATGATCTCATGACTCAAATCAACAACCAACCAACCAAATCATTTTAAAACCCCCTTTGTGCTTCATACCTAGCCTAATACCTTATTTTGAGCTTTCAAAGATATATAATTCTTTGTTTTATTGGAGAGATCCCTCTCCGGGTCCAGGAGGGCTAGATCCTAGGGCCCCAAAGTGGTTTGATGTTGTCTTATCTTTTGGTATTGCTAAATCTGCCAAAACATATGAACCCCAACATAATGGCGACTCCACTGGGGAAAATTATGAGTGCCTAAACTGCTAACATTGGTCTATGTCCCATTGTCATCACCAACATAATGGTGACTCCACTGGGGAAGAGACCAAAAGCTTGATTTGGTAAATCATTGTGGTGGACAGTAAAATTGTAAATCATCCACCTGGTGACTCCACAATTCTTGAATGATTAAAGGACTCCACTGGTGATCAGTAGACTGCTGATTATCTGTGTGTTCACAAGACTCCACTAGGAGCCATGTCGCAGTACAACATCATCCATGCCAAAGACCAAGTCACTTCACTAATGGAAGACCTTGAACGGTTTGCAGAAATGTATCCAGATTTCATAGAAGTGTGTCGTGATACAATTTCAAGTGACTTGGCAGAATTGAAGGTGGAGGACCTTCCAGGGGTTATTCCTCTCAGCTCAAAATTCAAACCCGTGCTCAGGAAATTATTATTAGAAGTGGTGGTTGAAAGGTATGAAGCTAAGATTGAACTTTTGAACTCACAAGAGAAATCATATCAGTTCAGAGACCCGGGAGCCTTTTTGGAAAGTCTCCCTCCTCCTAAAAAAGAAGAAATTCCATTGCTTTTTGATGTGCAAGAAGAAGATGAATGGGCTTTCAAGAGCCACTTTGAGGATGCAGTGGAAGAAGAAATAGTCAAAGCTTCCCAGGATACAGACAACCTACCAGTCATGCCAGGCATGAAAGAAGAAAGTGTACATCATCTGTTCATTGATTCTGTGGCAGAATACATGGAGGCCCTGATCAGTCAAAATTCTCAAGCATTGATCCTTAGCATGGGCCAAATTCATCAGGAGTGGTCACTATTGATGGTGACCTCAGTGTTGAAGAACCACATGCAGAGCACTCTATGGTTATCTATGGCAGGCAGTCAATGCTCATATCATTTTTTGCTACTGCTTGACTGGCTGCATTGGCATTATTGTATCACCTAGAACATCAGAGATTTCCAAGTAGAGTAGGGTAGGTAGGAAAGATCAATAAAGCTCAGTGTGTGAGCATGTAGTTAGTTGTTTTTAATTTCTACAAAGTCCAGCAAGCCAGAAAGTCTAATCCTGGCTTGACTGTTTTTCAATTTCTGTCTTAGAATGTAGAGAAGAAATCTGCTAGACAGTTTAATCCTAGCAGATAGTAGTTTAGGTAGAGAAACTATGGGGCGAATAGTTTAATCTGGTCTCATGGAGTAATAAGGGTAGAAATAGAATATGTTTATTTTCCTGCTTGTAAAAAATTGATGATGTAAAGGGTCTGCAAGTCCAAATGCACCCAGAAGAAAAAAAATGTTAGGACTATAGTGTGGGTAGGTAGTTGTTTGGGAGAATGTTTACTGGTGATATGATGTCTTCATGATTTGTGGCAGCTGATCCAAGAAAAGAATGGATGTGTCAAGCCCCAGGCATCTTGCCTACACCAAAGATTTATCTTCTGAATTCTTGACTCCTTCAAGAAGAAGCCATCCCAAGGTGGAGCCACTGTTAGCCCCCTATAAATTTTTGGACAAGAAAACAGGGGGCTAAAATGTTTTTGAGCCTTCAAGGAATGCATTTCCCCTGAAAACACATCATCCTTGAAGTCTCCTTATGCCTTTTTCCTTTGATGAAATCCCCTCTACTGTTTCCAGTTATAAAGCTTCTCTGTTGTGAAGAAAAATTCCCAAAAGGCCTCTTGGTCCTCTTATTCCATCTCCATTAAGCCTCCATTTCCTCTTATTTTATTCCCACTAAACCCCACTTTTCACCCCTCTCCCCTTTGCCAAATTTCCCCTTTTCCTGCCCCCAAATCCCCCTTAAACCTTCTAAGTCACTTTCTTTCCCCGCTCGAAACCTTTAAAAACCCTTATTGCCTCTACCATTACCCTTCCCCGGCCTTGAATTTCATTAAAAATGGGCCAAATAACCATATTCTTCATGTATGTTGGTTTAGCAACTTTCGGCCCTAGCCCCAGAACCATGTGACCTGAGCGCCAAGACTAGGCGCCAGGGCGGAAGGCACTTATCACAGAATCCATATCGGGCACGTTTTAAACCGTCGATCTGTATAGATCGGACGGTCGTCGCGTCCCCACAACATCCACCGTTCACTCCGTTTTCCGCCTCGATAACGCATCCACCATCCATTTTCCCACAAATCAACGGTCAGCCTTTCACCCACCCGGTGGTCCCCGCAGCCGCGCACTATTAAAAAACTAGTGGTATCCATCGCACCGCGTTTGGAGGATGGGCGATAATTTTATTTTCGGAGCGATCCCACTCACCACCTGACATGTGGCTCCATCACTATTTCAAAACCGCCCCCCCATCGCACGTTATCATTCGGCATTTGACCCGGCACGATATGCATATCAACTGTCCGATCTGGGGATCTCCATCCAACGGTCATCGCGCCCCAAAGATGCGCGGAAATTAACCCAAGGTGTCCGTACCCCTGGCCCGCCATCCGTCACCCTTCGCTATGTTTTCTACCGTCGATCTCCTCCTGAGATCAGACGGTCCAGATTCGATCGCCCCTGTCTTTGACCGGTCCCATCGGCAGAGCTCCACGTCACCTCCCTTCACGGAATTTTCTCATTTCATCGATTTTTTTCCCGATTTCCAAAACCCTTCATCGTGCATTTTCCGCCATCGATCATTACCCCCATGCAGGATCAAACGGTCAGCATGCTCTTTCTCAACCGCGCCACCACCTGTCTAACCCTCCACCATTTTTGCATTATTTTTCCTGTTTTCACAATTCTACTGCAGTTTTTCCATTCGCCTCCACCATTTCTACCATTCTTCCAGCCTCTGAAGCATTCTCCCACCACCACCCTGGATGTTGTAATTGATTTTTTTTCATTGTGCAGGGTTTTTCACCAGACTGGTATTTCGCTCTGCTTTTCATAATCGCAGTCAATGCGATTCAAAGCACAGAGATGCCGTTACAGTAAAAAAACGTATCAGCAGTAGAGATCAAGGTGTTAGAGCCCGGAAATTCAAGATCAAATTCTCTAATCCTCATTCAAGGAATTAAGGCGCAGTTGAAGGTTAAAGAAGCACACGAAACAAAGTTATATCTGTGTTCTATATCACCAGTGTACTTTTCTCCAGAAAGACTGCCTTTCAGCGTTATCCATGCCCCCTCGAGCCCTCAAGAAGCTAAGTACACTGACATAAGTTTCTGTTACTGTCAGGACCACAGTTGTGAGGTATGGAGAGACCTGCAGACCTTTTCGCCGTGTCACTTATTTCAGAAAGCTACCATAGAGTACCATCAGTCGGATTTCTTCAGAAGAACATACTTGAAGTTATTAACAGACTTCTAGACCATGCTCCAGAGTACACATAGTTAATGAAGAGCCATTTTTCAGAATGGGCATTCGACCTACCTCTCCTCTGTCTTAATTAAATCCACTTAATGAATATCATCTACTCCTATTATTCTTTTATGCTATAAGAATTCCCGAGAAAATATTGTAGTGGTTGTTGTTCGTTTGTTTCCAATTGCTGTTAGAGGGATTTAGTTTGACTGTTAGAACAATATTGGGAGGGAATAACAGAGTAGTTTGTAATGTAGTAGGCTGGGAGGAGAAAGTTTGGATTGTAATCAACCATTGAGCTCAGTGTATGTGACTGGTTTTGCATCAATTAATCAAGCACATTTCACAGGATCCTGGTGTATTACTATTGGTGATGTTTTTCTAACACTGTTTATTACATTTTCATACTATTTCATTTTCTGCTGGCTTGCATCAGAAATCTGGCATAGGATTTACCCTTGTTAGGTACCCTATGTTTCTTCTCTCCTTACCTTTAATGTTTTCTGCCGATTGTGAATCTAAGAGTAAATTTAGCTCATTTAACCAGTGTAGCGGATGTTATTGCCTGCTAGATGATGTATGAATTTGGGGTTTATTGCTTAGTTGTTCTTGTTGGGTTTAAGCTGGAAGATTTGGGAACATTGGGGATTAGAGTTAGCCCTGTCCACTAGGATCCTTGTGTGACCAGCTGGCCTTTATAAGATCTCTTGCTGGTGTCAAAGCATTAAAGGTTCAAAGTCCTTCTCTGATCTACAGACCTTGGCTTTGTTTAACTTATCTCTGTTTTCCCTTGGAGCATGCTAAAGCTGACCTAGAGTTAAATGACCTTTGGTCTGATCTACAAGCTGCCCCTTTGTCCCTCCTTTTAGAGTTTCCTATGAGTATGTCCAAGCAGGTCTGGAGTTAAATGACCTTTGACCTGATCTATAGACAGAAATTGGGTTGCTTTCCTTCTTTCACTTTCAATCCTTAATGTTCCATCCCACCATCTATCTAAAAATATCCTTTAGTGTAGATGACTTGCCCTCTGAAAGCCTTGGCTAGTTGTTGCATGTAATTACCTTTCATGACTCCATAGCCCAATGGATGGCACTTTCTTGACCTATCTCCTTTGCCGAAACATCCTGCTATTTTGCTCCTTTCCTCCTATTACCTTCTCAGTCTATGATCTCATGACTCAACTCAACAACCAACCAACCAAAACATTTTAAAACCCCCTTTGTGCTTCATACCTAGCCTAATACCTTATTTTGAGCTTTCAAAGATATATCATTCTTTGTTTTATTGGAGAGATGCCTCTCCGGGTCCAGGAGGGCTAGATCCTAGGGCCCCAAAGTGCTTTGATGTTGTCTTATCTTTTGGTATTTCCAAATCTGCCAAAGCATAGGAACCCCAACACCTTCATCACGCTGTTGTTTCTTTAGTCACAATGTTGTTTCCTTTAATTACAGTTGTTGATTTTTAAATGTGATTATGATTTCCTACCTTAGTTATATCTTTATTTATTTAGGGAAATAAATATTTTCTTGGATTTCTCCTCATGTGATGGTGGAAAACTAATTTGTTTTATGGTTATCATTAGAGAATCTTTTATGAGAAATCATTATCATAATTCAGAAATTTCCATGATTTTTAATCCTTTTAGAATTGTAGAAAGATTACAAAAATGCTTGTAATTCATTCCTCTCATCGCCACTTGAGGAATATATTTTCACTCCAATTTTTCAACAATAAATGATCATAACTTTTTGAGGAAAAAATTAGCAAGCTATAAACGTTGTTATCAAACCCAAATTTATTGAAAAATAACTTGAAGTGTGTCAAGTTTGTAACTAGATTGGTTAGGGGCATAGTATCATGAAATAATAAATTTTATGATATGGTATAAGTTTTTAGGGTTTCTTTAATTTGTTAGGGGATGCCTTAAAGTCATGTCAAAGGGGTAAATTTGAATTAGATACTTTAATTAACCAAATGTGTCAACTCTAGCCACTTGTCGGAAATTTCCTGAGTCAGCAACGTTTTTAGTACAAATTTAACAGATTTCACTGCAGAAACACCTAGTAATTCCGTAGCGAATCTAACACTTGTTAAACTAAATTCCCTACGAAACCCTGTTTTCCTACAACGGTTTCTGAAAACTGATGAGTTGTCAAATTTTGAGTGTTTTGAGGTCATGCTGTCAGAATAGGGTCATCATCAAAAGTTTTGAGCACGTTTGGGCATCAATTACCATTTTATTATGAATTCCATCTCATTTTTTCTTAATTTACCCCTCATTCCTCACGCTTTCTCTTTCATTCTTGTAAGCTGCTACTCAAGTAGTTCGTTGTCATTGTTCTTCCTCTAGAAGTCCAATGTCATACCAGCCCCTTATTTCCATAAAAAACTCACTATCAGCAAGTCTTCATTGAACATGTGTGAATATCTAAATAAGGCCAGCGCTATAAAATAAAGGAAATGGCTCCACCAAAAAATAAAAATGAAGGAGGCCTACCATTCAGGCATGAGCCTATAAGCCTAGAGTTAATCATGGAAGATCCCAATTTCGTGGAGATTTTTACAAGAGCAGGGTGCATTAATTTTTGTCAAAGATTACAAGGTGATCAAAAACATGTATCATAATATTTTCACTAAACTTCAAAGGAACTTCTACGAAGGTTGGTATCCTCCATGTGCTAATTTCACCTGATAGTATTTCTCAAGCAACATGAATCCCTAGGACAGGAGAAGAATGGTTAAAAGCCATGAAGTTTGATTTAAATATTTGTGATGATTATGTGAAGCCTGAACATGTAGGGATAAATATGATTATAGGGATTCCTAGAACTTGTCTCAAAGATAACTACTCTAAGCTATTGATGGTGATACATACATACTTTACCTATGAGGGTAGATTTCATACAATCTACACGTATCATTTCAAGTTACTACTTCATTTTACAGGAAAAAATTTAATGGATATCCCTTTCTACCTTTTTGGAAGCCTTGGAAAAATGGTAGATAAGGTGCAAGGTAGACCTGAAAGAAGTGAAAATTCCATATTTCACCATGGATTGATCAAATTACTAGTGCTGGAATAATGGAATAAACTAAACATAGACTGGGCAACCTTTTTGTTTATGAGTGGGTATGAAATACATGCTTTAAATCCAAGGAAAGCTTCTAAACCCAAGACTTTTACTCCTAGACAAGAAATGAATACTATTGCAGAGACAAAAGGTAATCAACAAGATGTTTTGCAGCATGCAGCTGAAATCATGGAGATAGAAGCTAAATTCATCCAAGAAGCAACACCTCATCCAACAACCAGAAAGCATGCTAAATAACATGTCACAATTAGAAATTTTAAATTTGCTGCAAAAAATTCTAAAAGAAGCACAAAGGAAACTACTAGAGGTAAAGGTAGGCTTGAAGACATTTTATAGGCTATAGACATTGCAGAGACCCCTATAGTGAAAGCAGTTGACGTAGAAGGATCCAAGGTTAAAAGGAAGGGTCTTATGGCCAAGAAATTAGAATTTTCATCTGAAGGTTCAAGTTTTCTATTTAAACCTAGAAAACCTTTCACTAGATCAAAGATTTCTGAGAGCGTTACAAATGACAACACGCTGCAGAGGAAAGATAAAGGAAAGGAGGCTGTAGTGGAAGAAATCATAGTTGTATCTCCTACTGAAACATATATTATTAAATAAAAAGAAGGTAAACTCAAAAGAAAGATTCAAAAGGAGTCTGGGGTAGAATTTCCAAAAAAGAAGCTCAAAGATAAAGAGGAAACTGTCAAACAGAGAAAGGGAAAAGAAAAGGTCATATAACAAACTGAAAAAGAGCTTCTTGAAGAAAAGTTGAAATATACTAGAGAAGAGCTGTTGGAAACAAATATGGAGCTAAAAATATACAAACAATATAAACTGTTAATATATGAGGTGGAAAAGAAAGTGACTGATCAGGTTACTCAATTTGAAAAATCCATTGGAAAGGCCAAATATCTACTAAAGAGGTCACAACCTTTGTGCACCATGATGAAACACACAAGGAAAAGGAATTTATGGTTATAGGCAGAGAGGAAAATTCTTTAGAGACAAGTCAAGGAAATGAAAGAACATATGGAGATGATGAAGACATAATTAGAGAAGAAAGGTTTGGAAAGAAAATTTGTAGAAAAAACTACTGAAATTGCTCATGAAAAATCTGTTGATAAATGAGAAGGTAGTAGTAAATAATAGATCCTTTTTGTCTTATACCATTATATTTTAGATTCAGGTATACTCATGGACCTTTCCTAGGCTAAAATTCTAAGTTTTTCCAAACCTATGGGAAACTAAGAAATTCCGCAGCATATCCTAGGCTTGAAGCTTAGTTTTTGCTGCAGAATTTCTAAGATATATTTTTGGTTTTAAGCCACTTAAATTGACCTGGTTAAAGAAATTTAAGGTTTGAATTTAAATTTTTTTGATCACCTAACACCCTCCAATGGTCAAAAGTAGTAGAGGTACACCATAGATGACCTAATTTTTTTCGCTACGGAATTTCGCTACGGAAGTAGCTTAAAACTCTGTTTTTACAACAAGGTCAGTTTTTGGAAGCATATGAAGGGTAAATAAATTTATCAAAGTTGTTCTCCATGGGAAATTCCAAAGATGTATTAGAACAGTGATAAAGAGTATCAGAACAAAATATTGGTGAATGGAAACATGTTGATGGTTTGGAGATGCCAACTCACCATGCTGCCATATCATGAACGTAACAATTACTTAATAGTAGGCAGAGCAGTTTCATGAAGACAGTAAGGGTATTAATGTTTTGATTGTGGTCAGTATGGTTGAAGGACATGATTCCTTTGAAGGAAGTTTGGATCATTTTTAGATTAAAATGTAATAATTATGTGTTTGAGTTATAGTAGGACTCTAACTCCTAATTCAAAATGGTGTCAGTTTCTAGTTATCAATATCTAGTTTGTGGTTAAATTAGGTGGCGGTAAAAGAGTTTAATGATCTAGAAATTTGGCAGATTGGATGTAATGGCTAGATGCCTATAAGTAAATTGTACTTTGATGTATGAAGGGTTGGAATATGCTACTGCTGACTTATACTATTGTAAACAGGTTCTGAGCAGTAATAGAGAGTGGCTATCACCTAAGATTCATTTGATATTTTCATGAACACTGTCCTATGTACCTTATTGCTTTCTGTCAATATTTTAATGTTTGATTACTCAGAATTTGTGCTTTGCATGCTCTGACTTCCTTTCAAGCACTAAACTATTGGATATATTTCTCAATGTCCTGCTTTCAGTTTCTTAATGTTCATTACTCAGAATTCATGTCTCATGATTTGACTTCCTTTGAACATTTATATATTGAGTAAACTTTGTATGTGTGTATTCCGCTTTCATTTAAATTTCTACATGCCTCAGCTTCCACAAGGAGAGCCTTTGTCATTGAGATCACTGTCACTGACTCCATAGCCCAATGGTAGCAAGACTTCATTTTTCAACTTGCAAACATACAAAACCAAGACACAATTCATAGAGTTAGCCATCTATATTTATCATTATCAAATATCATAAACTCCCTTGAGAGAGCCCTCTCAAACTGAAGAGCCTAAGCTTCAGCTAGAGGTGGTTTAAAAGAGTTACTCCAAGTTGACCATTGAAGCAGCCCAATGGGACTCAATTTGGTGTGTCTACCGGGAGTATGAAGATACACATATCCCGAAATTTTGAAGCTGAACTCTTGAAGGTAGTAGGAGCTCAGAATTTTTTCAAGGTTGCAGAACTACCTTGGCGACTCCATTGTTGAAGAATTCAAATTTTCATAGATTAATGGTGATTCCACTGGGCTTATGAAGAACTCAGATGCTGCCATTCTTGTTTCAAGGTATGCATGTGTAGATTTTTAAGAAATTTATGGCTTCCCAAATCCTTTTCCCAAATATGCATAGTTTTTAAGGAATGGTCCAAAATTTAATGGGGAATTTTTGAGTTTTACCTTGAAACATATATCATATTTCCGTGACTATATTGATCTTATTAGAGTCATACATGAAGATATTTTCATCATATTTTTATATGATTCATTTCAAGGGAAATGTAAATAATGGATTGAAAGCTTTCCTATGAGATCTATTAAGTCATTTGCCGAGTTTTGGCTTATTTTTGTGGAAACATGGATGGAAAGAATAGAGTTGGTGGCAGACTCTCCTTCCATTCAAGGTTTTAAACAATGGAATGATGATCACACTGATGAGGACGTGGATGAAAATTTTTCTTTGTCTTTATCCTCTTATGTAAAGTCATTTGAGTGCAAGTTAGAAGGTAAGATTCAATTTTTGGGTGAAGTCGATAAGAACATTAAGAAATACATTGAATTTTTAGAAGACCAAATTCAATCCTATAGTCTTCATGATCAAGATCAGTATTTTCAAAAGTTTTTCATGCCAGAATACAAAGAGAGGGTGCTGCTACCTTTCTCTTGAGATTGAGGAAGAATACCATGTTCTTGAAAATCAGTTTTAAAATCAGCTTGATATCACACAACTAAAATCTTGTGTTTCTAAGCAAAGCAAATATGAGTTGTCCAAAGCTGTAGAATATCTTGAGAATCATAAAAAAATATTATGTATACTATGATCCTATAGCTGACTAAATGGAAGAGTTCTACAGTCCAAATTTACAATTATATTTTCATTATGAAGATCAGATACATCTTATTTTCCTTGGTCATTTCAGTATCCTATTTTCTTTTGGTTCAAGCGTAGTCAAGAGGTTCAAGTGTCATATTAGATCAATGACTGGATTAATTGGAAGTTTCATGTTGCTTGAATCAAACATGAAGATTGCAGTTGTTAGAGTAGGTAAGAGTGTGTGTGAATAAGCTCAAGTAGACTGAGCATCTCTTCAGTATGTACAAATTTGGGTTTTCAACAGTAATCATTAAGCTTGAGCCTGAGGTGAAGGCCATAAGAGTTTGAAGAAGGCTTGGAAAATTTCAGAGTTTTTATTCCAAAAGGATGGATGGAACTGGAACTACAGGATCTTTGGTATACCACAGGGGCACACCATCCCAAGTGGAGCCACTGTTATCACACCCAATTTTTTTGAAAAATAACTTGAAGTGTGTCAAATTTGTAAGTAGATTGGTTAGGAGCATAGTATCATGAAATAATAAATTTTATGATATGGTATAAGTTTTTAGGGCTTCTTTAAGTTGTTAGGGGATGTATTCAAGTCATGTCAAAGAGGTAAATTTGAATTAGATGCTTTAATTAACCAAATATGTCAAATTTGGCCACCTGTCAGAAATTTCCTGAGTCTGCAGTTTTTTTAGTACAAATTTAACAGATTTCGCTACAGAAACACCTAGTAATTTCGTAGCGAATTTGACACTTGTTAAACTAAATTTTCTACGAAACCTTGTTTTCCTGCTACAGTTTCTGCAAACTGATGAGTTGTTAAATTTTGAGTGTTTCGAGGTCATGCTGTCAGAATAGGGTCATCATCAAAATTTTTTAGCATGTTTGGGCATGAATTACCATTTTCTTATGAATTCCATCTCATTTTTTCCTAATTCACCCCTCATTCCTCACACTTTATCTTTCATTCTTGTAAGATGCTACTCAAGCAGCTCGCTGTCATTGTTTTTCGTTTAGAAGTCCACTGTCATAGCAGCCCCTTATTGCCATAAAAAACTCGCTGTCATCAAGTCTTCACTGAACAAGTGTGAATATTTAAAGAAGGCCACCGCTGCAAAATAAAGGAAATGGCTACAGTAAAAAAGACAAATAAGGGAGGCCTACCATTCAGGTACGAGCCTATAAGACCAAATTTAATCATGGAAGATCCCAATTTCATGAAGAATTTTACAAGAGAAAGGTGCATTCAGTTTTTTCAAAGATTACAAGGTCATCAAAAACATGTATCAGAGGTTTTTGCACTAAACTTCAAAGGAACTTCTACGAAGGTTGGCATTCTCCATGTGCCAATTTTACCTAATAGTATTTCTCAAACAAAATGAATCCTTAGGACAAGAGAAGAATGGTTTAAAGACATGAAGTTTGATTTAAATATTTGTGATGATTATCTGAAGCTTGAACATGTAGGGATAAATATGACTGTAGGGATTCCTAGAACTTGTCTCAAAGATAACTACTCTAAGCTATTGATGGTGATATAGAAATACTTTACTTGTGAGGGTAGATTTCATACAATTTACATGTATCATTTCAAGTTACTGCTTCATTTTAGAGGAAAAAAGTTAATGGATATCCCTTTCTACCTTTTTAGAAGCCTTGGAAAAATGGTAGATAAGGTGCAAGGTAGACCTGAATGAAGTGAAAATTCTATCTTTCACCATGGATTGATCAAATTAATAGTGCTGGAAGAATTGAATAAACTAAACAGAGACTGGGAAACCTTTTTTTTATGAGTGGGTGTGAAATAAGTGCTTTAACTCCAAGAAAAGATTCTGAATCCAAGACTCTTACTCTTAGACAAGAAATGAATACAGTTGCAGAGACAGAAGGTAATCAACAAAAAGGTTTGTAGCATGCAGATAAAATCATGGAGATAGAAGCTGAATTCATCCAAGAAGTAGCACCTCATCCAACAACTAGCAATCATGCTAAATAACATGTCACAATTAACAAGTCTAAATCTGCTGCAAAAAGGTGTAAAATAAGCACAAAGGAAACTACTAGAGGTAAAGGCAGGCATGAAGACATTTTACAGGCTGTAGAAATTGCAGAGACCCCCGTAGTGAAAGTAGTTGAGGTAGAAGGATGCAAGGTTAAAAGGAAGGGTCTTATGGTAAATAAATTATAATTTTCATCTGAAGGTTCAAGTTTTCTATTTAAACCTAGAAAACCTTTCACCAGATCAGATATTTCTGAGAGCGTTACAAATGAAAACAAGATGTAGAGGAAAGATAAAGGAAAGGAGGCAATAGTGGAAGAAATCATAGTTGTATCTCCTATTGAAACATATATTATTAAATAAAAATAAGGTAAACCCAAAAGAAAGATTCAGAAGGAGACTAGGGTAGAATTTCCAAAAAAGTAGCTCAAAGATAAAGAGGAAATTGTAAAACAGAGAAAGGGAAAAGAAAAGGTCATAGAACAAACTGAAAAAGAGCCTCTTGAAGAACTGTTGAAAGAGACTAGAGAAGAGCTATTGGAAAAAAATATGGAGCTAGAAAGATACAAATAAGATAAACAGTTAATAGATGAGGTGGAAAAGAAAGTGACTGCCTCAGGTTACTCATTTTGAAAATTCCATTGGAAAGGCAAAAAATCTACTAAAGAGGTCATAACCTTTCTGCATCATGATGAAACACAGAAGGAAGAGGAATTTATGGTTACATAAAGAGAGGAAAAATCTTCAGATACAAGTCAAATAATTAAAAGAACATATGTAGATGATGAAGACAAAATTAGAGAAGAAAGGTTTGGAAAGAAAATTTGTAGAAAAAACTTCTGAAATTTCTCATGAAGAATCTGCTAATAAATGAGAAGGTAACAGTAAATAACATATCCTTTTTGTTTTATACCAGTATTTTCCACATTCATGTATACTCATGGACCTTTCCTAGGCTAAAATTCTAAGTTTTTCCAAACCTATGGAAAACTAGGCAATTCCGCAGCGTATCCTAGGCTTGAAGCCCAGTTTTTGCTGCGAAATTTCTGAAGATATATTTTTGGTTTTAAGCCACTTAAATTGACCTGTTTAAGGAACTTTAAGGTTTGGATTTAAATTTTTTTGATCACCTAAAACCCTCCAACGGTCAAAAGTAGCAGAGGTACACCACAAATGACCTAATTGTTTTCGATACAGAATTTCGCTATGAAAGTAGCTTAAAACTCTATTTTTATAACAAGGTTAGTTTTTGGAAGCATATGAAGGGTAAATAACTTTCTCAAAGTTTTTCTCCATGGGAAATGCCAAAAATGTATCACAACAGTGATAAATATTATCATAACAGGAGATTTCTGCATGGAAACATGTTGATGGTTTGGAGATGCCAGCTCACCATGCTGCCATATCATCAACGTAACAGCTCCTTAACAATAGGCAGAGAGTTTCATGAAGAGTGTAAGGGTATTAACTTTTTCATTATGGTTAGTATGGTTGAAGGACATGATTCCTTTTGAGGAAGTTTGGATCATCTTTAAATTAAAATCCTTTTGAGGAAGTTTGGATCATCTTTAAATTAAAATGTAATAAGTAGGTGTTTGAGTTATAGTAGGACTCTAACTCCTAATTTAGAAAGGTGGCAGTTTCTAGTTATAAATATCTAGTTTGTGGTTAGATTAGGTAGCAGTAAAAGAGTTTAATGATCTAGTCATTTGGAAGATTGGATGTAATGGCTAGATGCCTATAAGTAAACAATAATTCGATGTATGAAGGGTTGGAATATGTTACTACTGACTTCTACTATTGTAAACAGATTCTGATCAGTAATAGAGAGTGGCTATTTGTTTCATCCTTCACCTAAGATTCATTTTATATTTTCATGAACACTGTCCTATGTATCTTATTAGTTTTTGTCAATATGTTAATGTTTTATTAACTAGAATTTTTGCTTTGCATGCTGTGACTTCCTTTCAAGCACTAAACTATTGGATATCTTTCTCAATGTCCTGCTTTTAGAATCTTAATGTTCATTACTCGGAATTCATGTATCATGCTCTGACTTCCTTTTAAAATTTATATATTGAGTAAACTATGTATGTGTGTATTTCACTTTCATTTAAATATCTACATGCCTCAGCTTCCATACGGAGAGCATTTGTCATTGAGATCCTTGTCACTGACTCTATAGCCCAATGGTAGCAATAATTCATTTTTCAACCTGCAAACATACGAAACCAAGACATAATTCATAGAGTTAGCCATCTATCTTTATCATTATCAAATATCATAAACTCCCTTGAGAGAGTCCTCTCAAACTGAAGAGGCTAAGCTTGAGTTAGAAGTGGTTTGAAAGAGTTACTCCAAGTTGACCATTGAAGCAGCCCAATAGGACTCAATTTGGTGATAAAAAATGTAATTACTATAAGAATTCTTACACCATCCCTAACCCTTAAGGAGTTGACATGGCACCCCATTTACTAAGTAATTTATTAATATTAATAAAAATTACAATTTAATAGAAGATAGGATGTCTCATCACAAGACGACCTACCATGATCATAGGAACTAGTGGAGTGTCATTACTATCACTGGTTACCAAGCCAATGTAACGACCTTTAGCCTTTAATTCAAAGGACAAGAGGTCTCATCATGAGCCGACTTGTTCACCTCATTATCTCTAGTGAATGGCATTGTTTCTAACTAGTTAACACACTAGAACAATGGCCTTACATAAATAAATAAATAAATAAATAAATAAATAAATAAATATATATATATATATATATATCTCTCTCTCTCTCTCTCTCTCTCTCTCTCTCTCTCTCTATATATATATATATATATTTGAAATTTTCTTTAGTAAATGAGACACTGGCATCTCAAGGGGTTAAAAAGGCAACCCTGTCTGTAATGCCCCATAATAATTATAAAATAATAAATAATATATAAATAATATAATATAATTTAATAAATAAGTAAATAAATAAATAGCCAAGAGAATAATAAATAAATAATAAATAAAACATTAAACAATAACTGTAGTTCTAAATGAAATAGTAAATAATAATCTGGAGTCCTAAAACAATAAAAAATAAGTAAAGTTAAAGAAAGAATTAATTAAAAAAATTAAAAAAATTAACAAAGATTTAAACTAAGAAACCAATAGAAAGAAAGTTAAACTAAGAGAACACTAAATTAAGTAAAGCTAACAAAAAGTAAGAGAATGTTGTGTAACTAGCTCCAAAAATAGAAGAAAAGAGATATCAACGCCTTAGAAATAAGCCACTTCGAGGGGGCAACCTCCAATACATTACATAAATGAACAAATCTTGGATGATCCAATTTACAAAACCTCCTTTCTATATATAGGAGTCCATGGGGCCATAATGTAATCCTAGTGGGCCACAATGTAATCCTAGCCGACCTAACAATAATAATTTAAGGGCACGATAATAATAAAATGGGGGTTACAAGGGTACAATAATAACAATAAGGGGGTTACACTAACAACAATAAGGGACTATACTAGTAATATAGGGACCTAACATGCCCCTCTCCTTGAAAAAAGTGTTGTCCTCAACGCTTGAGTAGCTCTGGGTGCTTCTGTATAAAATTCTCATCCTCCCATGTAGAATCTTCAGTGGGTAAGTTCTTCCACTTGATGAGATACTCTGAAATTGATCGATTCGTAGTTGTCGAGTTCTTGTTTCTGTGACCGCTTCGGGTTCCAATATGATTTTTCCTTCCTCATCAAGTTCTGGTAATATTGTTTGAACTGGAATATTTTCACCGATAACCTTCTTTAAGCATGAAACATGGAAAATTGGATGTACTCGCGAAGAAGCAGGAAGCTCCAATTTGTATGCCATATTACCAATCTTTTGCAACACCTTGTAAGGACCATAGTACTTTGGCGATAATTTATTATCCTTCTTTTCTTGCTTGAGGGACATTTGTTTGTATGGTTGTAGCCGTAAAAATACCCAATCTCCTACATCAAAACTTCTCTCGCTGCGATGTTGATCTGCCTATTGTTTCATTCGATTTTGTGCCAAATTCACGTTATCCTTTAAGAGTTGGAGAACTTCTTGCTAATGCTCGATGTGATCTTCCACTGTTTGAACCTTCGAATTTTCCCTTAAAGATGATGTGATGGATGGTGGATGATATCCATAAAGTGCCATAAATGGGGTCATTTTTGCTGCAGTATGGAAGGAAGTGTTATACCACCATTCAGCAAGAGGTAACCACTTGACCCATTGTGTTTGTTTATCAGATATAAAACAACGAAGATATCCTTCCAAACATTTATTTACTATCTCAGTTTGACCATCAGATTGAGGATGATAAGATGAGCTATGAGCTAATTATATGAAATGGGGGGTTGTTGTAGAGGACAACAATTGGCGATTCGCTGGAAGAAATTCTGTTGTGTAACCAACTCAAAAAGAGAAGAAAAGAGATATAAACGCCTTAGAAATGAGCCACTTCGAGGGGGCAACCTCCAATACATTACATAAATGAACAATTCTTGGATGATACAATTCACAAAACCTCCTTTCTATATATAGGAGTCCATGGGGCCATAATGTAATCCTAGTGGGCCACAAAGTAATCCTAGCCGACCTAACAATAATAATTTAAGGGCACAATAATAACAAAATGGGGGTTACAAGGGTACAATAATAACAATAAGGGGTTTACACTAACAATAATAAGGGGATATACTAGTGATATAGGGACCTAACATGCCCCTCTCCTTCAAAAAAGTGTTGTCCTCAACACTTGAGTAGCTCCGGGTGCTTCTGTATAAAATTCTCATCCTCCCATGTAGAATCTTCAGTGGGTAAGTTCTTCCACTTGATGAGATACTCTGAAAGTGATCGATTCCGTAGTTGTCGAGTTCTTTTTTCCATGACTGCTTCAGGTTCCAATATGATTTTCCCTTCCCCATCAAGTTCTGGCAATACTGTTTGAACTGGAAGATTTTCACCTATAACCTTCTTTAAGCATGAAACATGGAAAACTGGATGTACTCGCGAAGAAGCCGGAAGCTCCAATTTGTATGCCATAGAACCAATCTTTTGCAACACCTTGTAAGGACCATAGTACTTTGGTGATAATTTATTATCCTTCTTAGCTTGCTTGAGGGACATTTGTTTGTATGGTTGTAGCCGTAAAAATACCCAATCTCCTACATCAAAACTTCTCTCGCTGCGATATTGATCTGCTTGTTGTTTCATTCGATTTTGTGCCAAATTCGGGTTATCCTTTAAGAGTTGGAGAACTTCTTGCTGATGCTCGATGTGATCTTCCACTGCTTGAACCTTCGAATTTTCCCTTAAAGATGATGTGATGGATGGTGGATGATATCCATAAAGTGCCATAAATGGGCTCATTTTTGCTGCAGTATGGAAGGAAGTGTTATACCACCATTCGGCAAGAGGTAACCACTTGACCCATTGTGTTTGTTTATCAGATACAAAACAACGAAGATATCCTTCCAAACATTTATTTACTATCTCGGTTTGACCATCAGATTGAGGATGATAAGATGAGCTATGAGCTAATTGAGTACCCAAACAAGAAAATAACTCCATCCAAAAATTTCCAGTAAAAATGGGATCTCTGACGCTCACAATAACCCTTGGGCTTCCATGTAGCTTTTGAATTCTATCCATAAATGTAGTAGCAACTGTACTTGCTTTAAATGGATGAGATAATGCACAAAAGTGTGCATACTTGGTAAGTCTATCAACTACCACCACGATGACACTCTTTCCTTCGGACTTAGGTAAACCTGTGATAAAATCCATTGAAATCTCCTCCCAACGTTGACTTGGAATGGATAAAGGTTGTAGAAGTCTGGGGTCTTAATTGTTTCCACTTTATTCTGCTGGCAAACCAAACATTCCGCCACAAACTTTCGAATATCAGATTTAAGGCCATCCCAAAAAAATTCTTTCTTCACCCTGTGGTAAGTTTTTAAAAATCCTGAGTGTCCTCCTAAAGGAGAAGTGTGCATTTCCAGAAGAATCTTTTGTTTTAGTTGGAAATTCTTACAAATATATAAGCGATCTTTGTACCATAAGGAATCATTTTTCCAACTAAATGTATCGGATGTACTAGGATCTTGTTGCAATTTTTGAATGAGTGTCCATACATCTTTGTCCTTCTTCCATTCATCTCTTGCTTCGGTTATCCAATATGGTTGGATAATAGAAATGGCACAAAGCGATGCTTTCACCTCTTCATTCTTTCTTGAGAG